>DWTT01000913.1:0-13217 GCA_018250895.1 Carterocephalus mandan
TCGAAGGTATGTGAAGTCTGCCAATCCGCACTTGGCCAGCGTGGTGGACTAAGGCCTAATCCATCCCATTCTGAGAGCAGACCCGTGCCCAACAGTGGGACGTCTATGGGTCGCAGCGAATAAAAAAAATACCACATTTGAAATGGAAAAAAAGGAAATAAAGGCATTTTTATTTAATTTTTATTATACGAGTATGATAGCGCCAGTTATGTTTACAGAACCATGTTTACAAATTTGCAGTAAACAAAGCTTGATTTATGATGAATACGAGGGAAAACTAATAGTACCTAAAAACAAAGAGACTTTATTACACTACGTCAATAAACTCGAGGTATTTAATTGCCATTCAATCTGAATTTCCGCTTAAATGGATTCCCACTCCCTTTTCCACTTCTCGGGACATCAGGCAGTTGACCTGTTGCATATTTGGATATCACTTGGATGGAATCTTGATTTAAACGATGTTGCTCATGTTTCATCAAGTTAGTACTATAAATGTTCATCTAGTTTTGTGTACCTATTTGGGTTGATTTCTTATGAAAACGCCCAACACTCTTATTATAACTATATTTGAAAATTGGATTTTATTACAAAGGTTTCCAAGTAAGTGTCAAAACTAATAAAGAAATAATAAATACCTAGGCCATCACACACGGCCATCTGACCCCAAATTAGGCGCGAACCTGTACTATTGGTGCCAGAGACATGCATAGATATTTTAAAATACATACTTAAATAGATAATATTGACATCCAGACACAGAAAAACACAAGTGTTCGTCACAAGAATGTTTGTCCTGAGTGGGATTCGAACACACGACCCCTGGCGTAACAGGCAGGATCACTACCGATTTGGCGTAAAGGTATTATTATACTGTAATATCTAAAAGAGAAAAAACAAGCATGCAGCACCGACCATTCGCTGCCGCCATCCACAATTATATCACAACCTGATCAAGACTCATGACAGTCTCGCTCAATGTGGATCACAAAAGTGTTAAATTGCTACCCTAGAAAATGAAACCTCATATAAAGATAAGATTACAAGAAATGTTTCATTATTACTTTCCAAAATAGATCTAGGATTATGTAGGAAGTCCAGATTACACAATAGGCAGAACAGTGGTGCAGTACAGGGCTATACAGTACCAATATTATGGAGTTTTAAATTCTGCAATAAAGATTAATATTACTATTATTACGAGTATTATAATAATAAACATGTAGAGTTTTTAATGTAAGTACTATAATTAACGGTCTCTCAAAGGACATCTTATACGAAACACTTCATGAAATATTTCTCAAACATTTATAACCGAGCATTACCGAATTATTTCAAGGCAACAAAATCCCTCCCAAATCGTACCCATAAATAAACCTTTCGTTGTAAGCGATTATTGCTGTTTCCCTTGCCTCGGTTCGTACGCAGACATTCTTTGCGGAGGAAATATTAAAACGCGGTTAAACACCGTTTTTGCCGGTCCGCTTCCCACAAACTTGCTTAAGATTGAAACTTTTTATATAAAGGTAGTTTCAGCCTCTTTTTATCGAATAATGGGAAACAAGCCTGAAGCCACCCATGCGCTACCGCTTTGACAACCACGACTATCTAGACCTCATAAAATTGTCGTTTAAAGTAATAGTAATTGGGATTAGTCTAATTAGCAGAGGATGTTAACATTAATTGGTTAATTCTTAATAGTTGACAGTTCATGGATGGTGCTACATGTCACTAGATTTAGCTAGTTTCCAATCTGGTATCCATAAATAAAAGGAAAACATTGTGAAAAAATGTACATGTCTAAGAGTTCTTCATATTGTTCTTGAAGGTATAAAAATGCCAATCTGCATGGTCACAGATCTGACTGTCTTCAGATGACAACACAACATTTTATAGATCAACTTTGAAATTAAATAAATAAATATCTTGAACATTCTCACACACGGCCATCTGACCCAAACTAGGCGCGAGCTTTTACTATGGGTGTCGTAGACTGATATACATACATAGATATTTTTAAATACATATTTAAATAGATAATATTAACATCCAGACACAGAACAAATACAAGTGTTCGTCACAAGAATGTTTGTCCTGAGTGGGATTCGAACGCACGACCCCTGGCGTAACAGGCAAGGTCGATACCAATTTCACCAACGGGTCGTCAAAAGTGATAACAATCAAAAAAGACAAATGATTAGATATTTACAGCATTAACACGTGTACATAATATCACAGCATTGTAAGAAAATTAAAACTGCAGACATTATTAGGTTAAACTAGCTTTATATCATGGCTTAAGTGTAATTAAGTTCCCGCGGTTTCAAATTTAATATAGCTTGGAATACGGCGCTGTAAAACATTTCATAGCGTCTTACCAACAGTTTAATGAAACACGTAAGCGGACTCTTAAATATTATAGTCTCATTTCATAATTTTCCATTGTAATCGCTAATTATAAAGTGGCAGTGGTTAAATTGATAACTGTACCACCGCATACTAAGCCCAGGAAGATTTAGTATGCGGTGCTACAATGATGAGTATCTACAGCGTTTAAAAGCGTGATTTCTTGCGAGAGCTGGTTGTCAATTAATATCTTCGTACGATAATAAAGATGTACTGATTGTACCTACCACATTTCGAATAGACTTTACATTTCAAACCATTTATAAGCCATAGAAAATGAGCCAATAAGTATAATCGCAACATCTTTATGTTCAGTCTCTATGGTCTCCACAACTAGAAAAAACACGAACTGGTGGTTTGCAACAACTTCATTTATTTCGTCATGGTGTCAACGACCGCTGTGATAGAAGACTAACTTTTTTGGATAATTTTCGTTGACGTAGACCTTACATTTCACTATGAGACAACGCAAAGAAGAAATTTCATGTAATTTGACATGAAATTTCGCAAAATCTATCAGCCCTTCTGCAAAATGAAAAGAAGCAATATAGACGACCCCCGAGTTGTTTTCAGACGAAATATTTCATATCAAATGAAAGAAATAAAGTTTTTATGTGAAATACGAATCACGCTCAATCATCTACTATTTCAAAAGGTCACTATTATAAACACACACATTGTACGCGATAAGATCTTGTTCAGCCAAACATTGCGTGGAGTAGGTATTTTATTCAAGAAAAATAACACCTCATTTCTTTCTTTATTATTGGACGAACAAATCGAAGTCTTATGTCAACGGTTTTCTTTGGGTGTTTTAGGGCCATTATCCCACGACGGGTACTTTTATGGCCAACTCTTTTCACCCCATTTTACCCTAATAAAAGCTTTGACATGATTTCAGATTTTAACAAGAATATGTTTTTGTATTCCGTCCTATTGTTTGAATTTATACGAAGACGTATCTATGTACTTTATGTCAATACCTACTAGCTGTTCCCCGCAGCTTCGCCCGCGGAAGTGTAATCAAGTTAATAATTAGTGTCTCCGCCATCTGTTGTCGGTGTGCTAGACAGCTTTCCAATAAACGTGCAAAGCATCCCAAAGGAACATATTTTCGGAATGAAAAGTATCCTATGTACAAATCTAGATTTCAAATCTACCTATGTGCCAAGTTTCATCCAAATCCATTTTTGCATGATTTAGTAACAAACATCCAAACATCTAAAGGCCACTTATCCCTCCACTGGAGCAGCGTGATGGAGAATGCGGTGAAGACCCTTAATACATTAATAATTAATGAGTTCAAAATTAAACAGTAAGATTTTTCATGGAAGCAGTCGAACATGCAGCACTTGACAATTGTACGAGATCCATAGGTAAGGGTCTTTCCAATTTTGTCACAGATACGTTGCTACCCCTGAGAACTAAGAGGAATTCATGATAAAATCTGAAAAAAACTTTCAAACGAAATTGACGACTACTCTATGGGTAGGAACGTAAAGCCTGAAGCTAAGTTTATCTCACCAAAGTTTGTGCTCGCTCCAATTTTTCATTTCACGAAAATTCGCATGGCGCAGGTAATGTTACGGGAACTCCTTTCGCAAGTAATCCTAACAGCTAGATCCTAAAAGAGAAATATTGCGGCAATAAATTATTATTCATATCGGACCCTCGGCCTATGAATCATCGGTTTTTTTATCGCATCAAAAAAGCGTAACAACACAAGTCCCGAACTGATTTGCGATTTATTTGACGGTAATGGAACGCGATTTATGGCGCTACGAGACAATATATAACCTGTTACATATTGTACCCATATACCCATAAGGCACGTGGGGCAATACTCGCCACAGTACCTTGTGCCATTTCTACCGTGTATTTCTCAATAAATTAGTTTGGTAAGATTTCCGATAACACACACCTTAGTCCTAACAACACGTGAAATGCAGGCCAGCAACTTGCAACGCCTCTGAGACCGCCCTTACCAACCAATACTAACTGGACTACTACTAACACTAATTTATAGGACTAACTCTTACTAACAGTCCCTGCCCATGTCCTCATACTTACTAAAGAATTGACAAACTCCAAATACAAGTATCTTTTTCAGTCTAGTTCAGTAGTCATAGGCGGCAGCGGATAGGTAGTGCTGTGTGTTAATTTTCAATATTATATCCGTCAAAATCTTTGAAAATCTATTGATGTAACCCACTAGTAGTAGTCCCACTAGTACCCTGGACCTTCTCAAGTTTCTGCCACTGGATTATCACCGCCACTACCACATCCCTTCCTCAACCCTTCTTTATAACTTTACTTTGTTATTGTTGGGTTCGGGTCTCTCGGAATGGGAGGGGTTAGATCTGGTATCCTACCACGCTAAAGTACGAAAGACTCCACATGCCTGCGGTAGCATTATGAAGAACTGAATTTCTTAAATTGTAAACAACTGGAAAGTCGTAGTAGTACGTAGTAGTTAGTACGTGTCGTTTGAATTTGAACCCTGGCCCCTTCTTGTGGGCTGGGTACACAGTTATCACCGTTTTCTAACCAACCCCCTATTTCACACAAAGTACTGAGTCGACCTCGACAGTCATTTCGCGTGACTACAGCACGCCCGACCGATCGCTACTTCCACAATATAATAAGAAAACTCACGTTTCTATCGGAACAAAGGACTCAGGGTCTATTGTAACAGAAAGTGACTTATCCATTATATATGTCATGCGATATTTTTTTCGTTGATTTTAAATTGGGTACGACGGGCGGCCTTTTAAGGAGGGATTGATCAATTTGATACCGAATTTCTATTTCATTGGAGTCTGGCGAAAGTATGTATATTTTTAATACATGGCTTGGATAATTTCCGCGGTTTTGGAACGATTTTTTTAAACGAGGCTTGCGGTAGGAAATGACTGGTTGAAATAAAGGTAGAGAGTAGGGTAAAGTGGGAGGTGAACGTAAGGAAAAACCTTTATTACAATCGGTAGACAATCGAGCAGGCATTAACTAACTAATAAGACATTATAAAGATATTCTTATTAAGTAACCTACACTCATGCACTGGCCATTAATGACAGACAAACCTTGAACAGCAGTTCTATTACGTGATCTACAAAAGATTGATATTTAAATACAATTTCTCGTACAGAAATGAAACAAATTCGACCCGACCCTCACCTGCCCGGTTTAATCCGCATTTTTGTTATTCTATTTCGCTCGTTTTAATTCAAACGGTCATATTGGCACAGCGAAATCAGGTTAAGCAAATGCAAAAAATAAAAGCCGAAATTTTTACCCCAGACGCGTATTAACCTGTGAGCTTAAATGACGAAGTTATTGAATATATGAGTACCTACATGCTATGGTTCAATTATGGAAAATCGTATAACATGGTAGTCAAGGGCACTGTTGGGCACGGGTCTCCCCCACAGACACAGCTGCGGGAGGTTTAACATACACCACCGCGCTGCTCCAATGCGGATTGGAGGGGTTAGTGGCCAAGCCTTTGTCGAATGTTCTCCAGCCTCCCGAAGATCTTCGAAGAGGCTTAACGATTGTTTTCATCATTGAAAACACCGAATATTAAACGTGCCCTCGGAAGTACGGTAGCGCCCATGAATGTTTGCCACGGTACACCCATCCACAAATGACCACACTCGTCGTTGCTTAGCTCGGACTATGGTGTATTAGTTGCCTGGCTGCAACCCATTAGCGGCCATTGCAGGGCACTGGTCTTATCTCACAATGAAAAAGCCTGGAACGTAGTACACAATGCTGTTCCAGTGTGAACTGGCACACTTCACATGTTTTCGATAACATCTGTGCAAACGTAGTTTTCCGGAAAAGTAGATGTTATTTTAATCGGTACACCAAGGTGATCTTACCCTTTGAGAGGCCACTGACGAATAACAGTGGGACAGTGAGTTGGGATTAAAATGATGATTTTGATGATAATGAGGATAATTTACATTTAATACTGGCACAAGTGGCAATGAGTTGAACATGAAACAGATTCATGTCTCTCAGTAGGTTTAAATAAAATTATGAATCCAGGATACGAGTTTATTTAAATTCGACGGACCCAAAGCAGCAAATGAATATTGTATTTGTTTTATTACAACCAATCGCGAATGGAAATTTCTTTTCAAAACAAAGGGCTTTTTAATGTTCATTCAAATTAGTTTTATTTAAATTCAGTTGGCTCGCGAGAGAAGCGGGAGCAATTAGTGAGGTTGAGAGCAAAATAAATGTGGTATAAATATCCAGGGAAAAGTATATTGTGTTTAACAGGTAATAATCAACATCGCAGTTCCATCACTGACTAGAACTTAGGGAACCTCTGTTGAGCATGGGTCTCTCCCACCGCCATAGCTGAAGGAGGTCTAGAGCATACTCCACCACCCTACGTCCAAAGCGAATTGGTGGTGGGGTTATTGGCCAACCCAATATCGAATCACCTCATCCCAAAAGTCTTTGACAACGCTTAGCGATAATTTTGCAATTGACAACATTTCATTTTTAACATACTCATATTATTATTTAATTCAAAAGCAAATTAAAAACTAAGGTACACATGTTTTTTCATTTTTAAAATATCTGATGTTTTTACTTACATTTTCAGGTTTAAATATAATGACGTTAAAGTCTTAAACGCCAAACAACAACAACAAAACCGAGACTTCTTTTTAATTATTTTTTATTAATTCACACACACTCATTTAATTTTTCATTAATCTTTTTATTTATTAATGAAACATTTGTGGTAAGGATTAAATATTTCATTTATTATGAGTGATAGATTACTATCACATAAATGTATTAACATTAATTCTATAAAAATAATTACATTATTACTAAAGCTTAACTTGAAGACAACAAAATTCATGGAGGTAGCTTGGAGGAAAATAACACGTGACTTTCATCAATCTTACTAAAGGACAGTTGTCAAAAGGTTTTTCGCGAGTTTCTCGGAAGGACGTTTCATTATGGCTCTCTCGATCCGAGAAACAGAAGTGCGTTGATTTTATTTTCTTAATTATTTCAAAAAGGAATAAGTGGCGAAGTGCGGGATGGGTTAGCGAAGATATACAGGACTAGTGAATATATTATTTTTAATAGAATAAATAGTATTATAATAATAATTTGATAAAAATATTATGACAATTTATTCTGGCATGTCCTTACTGCAACTATTGGATTATTACAGAGCAATAATTGTATTATACTAATTTTATTGTCTTTTTTTGAGTCGTTATTAACGGTGATCCATAAAAAATCTAAAAACTAAAAAATTCTTGTATACAGATGCATTTTCATGTTCCACTGTTGGGCATGGATAATAAGGTCGTAACTGGAAGGTTAAAGCCATAATAGCCGTCCTCACTGGAATAGTACGAATTGAAAGACTTCACATGACATCGACAACATTACGATGAACTCCCAGGGCATTGTTCTCACAATTTTTCTTTCATCGCTACATTTAATTTATATTAAAGCATATTACTTAGAAATGTCGGGTTCAAATATCAAGGGCACGCAGCCCTTGATATTTGAACCCGAACTACTAGAGTGAGATGTCGAATAACTTTGTATAGAACAGGTAAGAAGATCTTTATGTCCTTGATACCATTACTAATGTGCCATTTACTACTAGAAGTAGTAGCAAATAGCACATTCGTTTAATTTTGTAATCTGTTGAATAAGTCACGTACTGGCATGAATTAAGAAAAAGAATTAAATCGGTAGGTAAAAATTAAAAGTTTTTTTACCTACCGATTAGATTTTACCCAAAAACAAACTGACCATTTAATGTATAGAATATCTTATTAACACTGCATAATAAACACTGGAAATTTGGCTGCTTATCTATGGCTACCCTTAAACAGCGGTTCAACTCAACGATAAGATTCATGTTGTGATTATGCAATCATAGTTAATCAGATAAAATGGTAAGTGTTCCTTGTAGATTTATGTTATTTTTTTTTTCGGTGATGCACAACAACAATGGTGAAGCCGTAAGACACATACAGCCACAATATACATAATTATACGCAAAGCAATCATGTATCGATGTACATCGATGGTATTGGAAGTATAGCATACTTTTGTGTATACTTCTCAGGGTCGGGAAAGAATTGATGTTGTGAAAACCTCAATTATTTTTTATTTATTTATTTACAGCTTTATTGTAAACCCTATAGGGTTTGACAAAGGGCGGACTTAATGCCGGAAGGCTAGTAGAAGAATTCTCTAGTAATATAGATCAATTAGAATATCCTAGGCATTGTCACCAAACAAATCATTGTTTTGTTCCAGTTTAGTAAGTAATTAAAAGGAGTTTAAGTATAAGGTTTAGCCAAAGACAATAAACTTACTAATCGGCATAGAAAACAAATATTTTATTAACCCAAACACATAATATAGGTAATTTTTACATGCGATGGTATTTTTCTTTGACAATATTGTCAATAAATCGAGCATTCCTTTTTTTTGGATATGACCTATCTATGTTTCTTTGATATCGATGGGTTAATAATAATAATATAATAATATCATTTATTTCAGGCATCAAGGCCCATAACATAAAGTAATAGTTAAGCTATCATTAAAATTTTAAACGTTATTGGTGCGTGCCATTGAGATTTGAACCTGGACCCTCGCGAATGAAATCGAACTTAAGCCTCCGGGCCATTATTATTCCCCATATTTCCTTGAATCTAGACAGCATGTACTAGAAACATCATTAAGCCACGTCTAAATTGCTTATCAAATAGCCGGTGTGAAAATAACAGGTGCGAGTGGGCCCTGTAATACTCTCTTCCAGTGGATTATCCACGGATAACGGAGTGTGAAGCATAGACGCTTCCGTTGCTTATTTTGCCAGGTTTTCGGTGTTCCGTGCTAAGTTCTTGTAAATACACGTTAATATTTTGAACTCCGCGCCACAAATTACTACACCCTGTTTCTGACAAGCAATTTTGACGGTATGACTCAAAAAGGAGATATTTTATGGTTATTAAATTTTAAGGATATGGTTAGGAATTAGAACAACAGTATTTATGTAATGCCGCAGTGTAAAATAATATAAGCTGCAACCGAAAGAAGACCTTCGGATGGCTTGAGAACATTCGACAGTGGGTTGTCCACAAACCCCTCCACCAATTCGAATTGAAGCAGCGTGGTGGAGTATGCTCTAGACCTCTAGAAGATTTCTCTGTGGGGGAGACCCGAGCCCAGCAGTGGGACGTCTGTGGGTTGCAGCTTAGCAGCTTATGTAAGTAAGGTATCAGTGAGTGGGCTGATAACAACACGCTAGGTGTGGATGGATTGAACATTTCCGCCGCGCGGGAAAATAAATCGCCCTTACTTACTTATTTGGTAGCTGAATTTCGTATTAAGCAATTTCCTTTTAACGGTGTAAATTGATTAAAAAAACAAACCCTTTAAACTGTATATTTATTACAGCTAGTGGACGCCCAGCTTTGCTTGCATGGAAATAGTTATTGCCGAAGTTATTGTCGTATAATAGTAGGTACCTAGTTAATTTGTAGAATCATTCGTGTGTAAACATTGTATTAGGAATTGAAATCTTAACAAACACTCAAAATTTTACAAAGTCAAAACGTATCCTTACCTACAAAGGCATTTCATATATTTTCGCAATGGCGTAGAAACAATACTTTAACATTTTTTTTTGTATAGGTTGTTTGTATAGGTTCTCTTATTAAAATACATGTAACTGCTTGCTACTTATAAATTTAAGTGACTGGTTACATGTATGCTCCATTGGCTGCTGACCATTAATAGTATGGTCGTTTCTAGCATAAAATTTGCTTTCTTCATTCATTCATTCATTTCATAAAAAGCAAGTACTTTAAGGCAATCATCCATAGTATTTACGTGTTCGCGGGAACACACAATAATTATATTTATTTATAAGCTGTAAAAATAATTGAAATACACAATTAATACACACACAATAAATACACAATTATTTTGATAAGCTATAAAATAATTCTGTTTTTATACTTGAACGCTCGCTAATAATTCGTCAGCAACAGACCAACTTAATTTTCGCAATATTCCTTAAAATATTTACGATAATTTACAGGAGCTTAGCAATGAACGCGGTACCTGGCAAGCGACGCGCCGCCGCCCGCACTTCGTTATCTGTGGATAATCCACTGACAGCATTACAAACCTGCTAAGATCACACCGGTTATTTTCTCATCGTATATTTTAGTAACGACTTACAATGCTAGGATTTCAGATATTCGGTGTGGAAATGGTCATACAATTGTGTTGTGACTCTGACAAATATGTACCTAATTGGAAATTCCAAGAAGGCCTGTGAAGTCTACGGCGGTGCTAACATTCGAAATAGGAAAGTCCCCTCGTTGTCCTTATAGTGAAATCCCTTGATTATTTTCAGGTATTATATTTACACATTTTAGCTTATAAATATGATATAAGTAATTAGTTTATGTATATGAAACGAATGGACGCCCAGCAGCTTCGCTCGCGTGGAATTAGACATAACAATAGTTTTGTTTACACCTATTATATAGCCTATGTCACTCAGTGAAGATGCAGCTTTCTAATGATAAAAGAATTTTTGAAATCAGACCAGTAGTTTTTGTGTGAAAACATTACAAACAAATGTTTCCTCTTTTTAATATTGGTATGGAAGTATAGATAACAAATAATTGCAGTGATTGTATTGGTAGGTGCTGCGGTAATTACAAGCGTAATTTTATATTATTGTCTTTTCAAAAACAACATCGTATTCTTATTTCATGAGATTTTAAATGAAAAAATACTAGAATAAGTCGGAATAAATAAATACAAAACTGCCGCAGGTTGAACAAATTAATAACCCTTTACTAATCCGGTAAAGTAGGGAATTACAATACAATCGGCGATATGGTTGAAGGAACGATTGCAAACAGGGTGTACAGGGGAACGGCTGTTTGCGTTGTTAAATGGGCAAATATTGGTGTTTGGGCTAGTGGGGAGCGGGGTGGGACGTGACTGACGTACGTGTTGCGTAATTGTTTACGGGATTACGTCTTTTCGGTTCTGGATTTACAGCATAATCATTACCTTCTTGGTCTGATCTCAAGCGCGACTGTTGAACTAGAGGTCCGCTCGCTTCCTTGATCAGGCAATAATTATTGGGTTTTTCAAACATAAAATGCCCCGTAGCAGCACGGAGTTTGGATTTGTGCAACTGATGTTCTAATTAACTTTCTCAACTAATTGGACTAACCATCCCAGTCCCTAATTGAGTCTTGTTCAAAGGGTGTCAGGTCTGATATAAATACATAGATATTTTAAATACATACATAAATAGATAATATTAACATATAGACACAAGACATTATTATACAAGTGTTCGTCACACGAATATTTGTCCTGAGTGGGATTCGAACCCACGACCCCTGACGTTACTGTGGGAAAACTGTTCCATCTAATAAACTAAGACAAGATTACTAGATAAAATTATATGCCTTCATGAATTATTTTTGATTATAATAGATTGACCTAGTACATATTGAATTTCACAAAATTAAAACCTGTTCAATCTCCGTTTCTTTTGTCTACAATATTTCATTATAATTATTTTTTCTTATTTCAACTTTGATAAGCTGAAATAAGAAAAAGTTACGAATTATATCACATTTCAAAGGATTGGAGAGGTTGACATCAAAGTTGCTGGGGACACTTCTAAAAGTTCATCAATCTCGATCAACAAGACACCTTAAGACCAGAGACTTCGTTCATCATAGACTATTCTTTTAAACTTACAAAGAATCGTGTCGGACGTAACTTCTTTCTCTTATCTAAGTGGGTTGACTTTAAATTTGTGGTTTAATGGCTGAATAAACAAACACGTTAAAATTTTATCGGGCTTAGGTCAGCGTTTTTGAAATTCGCCCCAGTACCGCGCAATTTAAAGTCCTTTTTCCAATGCATGCAATAATAATCTGTATAGCGATGAAATCCGTGCATTTTCAGAGGAAATTTGGGGACTTTTTCGGGAAATAGAGGGATGGTGACAGGCCGCTGTTGTGTATACGTATTAGTACATGCAGAGCGAGCATCTATGATGGCCTTGCAATTGCAATTTTGTCATACGCGGGTGAAAATACTGCGTAGCTTACAGTAACGAGCATCAAATTGCTACTAATGCAACGTAATAAGTAAAAATATGTGAAATCTAATGATGTAACGCAGGGTTCAATATTTAGGTAAAAACTGCGTGTTTTAAAAACCTTTCGTTTCATCACTGGTTAGTGAAGGGTTTTAATGTTATAACATTTTCTACTCTGGTAACACTCGTGTGTAATTTGGATTGATAAAGACATTGCTTATTTTATTAGAATCTTTTATATTATAAATTACTTTTGAAGGAGAGCGTTCTTTAAAAGACAATCCACATGTAACTATGTATTTTAATACGTAGGTATGTACTATTTCGTTTGTATTGTCTGAAGTAACTGTCTGCTCTGATGAACCTGAAGGAGAATTGTGCAAAATGTTTTTGTTTTAAAACGAATTATTAAAAGAATTTATGACAAGCTCATTTGGTAGAACCTATGTAGAACCTTTACGAGTTATATGAAACCTCCATAGGTTCTATTCACTCAAGGCAGTACCTACCACCGCCACCCAAAGAAGCGACCACCTCTTGGGTTGATAAGTGTGCAAAGTTTCAAATTAATCTGACGTTTTGAAGTGGGCGAAAATCACGTTCAAAGATTCTGTTACATACATACCTATATAAATATGTATAAGAATTTAGTATTATC
>DWTT01000914.1:0-13215 GCA_018250895.1 Carterocephalus mandan
TGTGTGTGTGTGATCGTGTGTGTGTTTGTGTGTTATGTATGTTTATAATATCTCCTCCAACATGTTATTTTGTGCTTCATATAGTGTTTTTTGTTTGAATAATAAATACTTTTTAAACTTAATTTTGAACAATTGAATTGTTTTGACACTACGTAATGGTGGTGGGATATTATTCCAGCATTTACTGGAATTATACCTAAAACTACCTCGGAAAGCGGCTGAACAATGCTTTAAGTTTATATAGTTACAAGAAGTGGATCTAATGTTACGTGTTTGACTGTTTTGGTTGGACCATTGAAGTTTGTTAAATAGATATATGGGACACTTGTGTTGAACGACTCCAAACAGAAGAGATGCAAAATGTAACTTCCTGCGGTTGTTCATTTTTAATATATTTGCATCATTTATGAATGGGGAGACATGGCCACGGGGCGGTATATCGAAGCAGTACCTCGCACACGCATTCTGTACCCGCTGTATTAAATTTTGAGAGCGAACTAGTAGCCTTGGTCCGATGACTGTATCAGCGTGATTGAGTTTGGAGAGCACCAACGCTTCGCAGAGCCTTATACGCATGTCAGTACTGATGTAGCTTCTTATTCTATATAAAACCTTTAGTCGATAGAAGCAGTTTCTGGCAATGTTAATAACGTGCTTTTCGAATCGTAGGTGCTCATCCATCATTACTCCCAAATTACGTGCTTCTTGAACTCTCTCTATAGTTACCTGGTTCAGAAGTATTTGAGGGTCATGTGCAGCTATTTTAATTACTTGCTTTTTTGTACCGACTATTAAAAATTTAGACTTTTGCGGGTTTAGTATAAGAGTGTTCTTATCAGACCATTCCACAATGCGCTGTAGATCTTCATTAATCTTTTCTATGGCCGACTTGGTCTCTGACGGTTTAAATGAAATGTAGAGCTGCAGATCATCTGCATAGAGATGATACCTGCAATGTTTAATGTACTGAACTAAATCTGCGCTGTACAGAATAAATAGAAGTGGTCCTAATATCGACCCCTGTGGCACCCCCCTATTTAAAGGACTGCCCTGGGAAAACTGCTTATTACCAGTCCCGTCCTCCACCATAACACATTGCGTCCGATTACTAAAGTAACTATCGAACCATTTTACCGCTTTATGACTTAATCCATAATAGGACAGCTTCGACAGCAATAGTGGTATGTTAAGACAGTCAAAAGCACGCGTGAAATCGAGAAGAACTAGTATACTACCCTCTCCCTCAGCCTGCGCAGTGAGTAGGTCATCAACAACATCCATTAAAGCCGTGGAAGTACTACGTTTTTCTCTGAATCCCGATTGCTTGCATGGTAAAATTTCATTTATTTCTAAATATTTCTTAAGCTGATAACAGGCAATCTTTTCGATAATTTTGGATACGTTAGGTAATATACTAATTGGTCTGAGGTCTGCGAAGCCGGTGGGATTTTCTTTTTTTGGAATAGGCTTTACCAAGGCCCTCTGCCACAAATCAGGATAAATACATGTCCTGAAAGACGTATTTATAACTGCCGTTACAACTGACAGAGTCTCAGGTAAAGTTAAAAGAAACATTTCTAACGATACCCCGTCGACCCCCACTGCATTTGAGTGCAAAGTTTTTATGACCTTGTGTACTTCATTGTCTGCAACTTCCTGAAAATCAAACGATGCCGGGCAATGATTGTGAAATTCGAAGAAGGTGAGGCTCGATAAAGGCACCTCACTCTCGCCAGGTGTGTCTAAAAAATGATTGTTAAGTCTATCAGGATTACTTAGAGAAGGAGGAAGAGATAGTCCTTTTCCTATTTTAATAGTTATGTGATCTTTAAGGTATTTCCACATTATATTAGGCTTATTAATGTTTGAATCAATGTAATATTTAAAATAAGCCTTTTTTTCCATGTATAACGCCGAAGAAACGATACTCTTTAATTCTTTATAGTATTTTTTATGTGGATCTAGTCTGGATTTGTGCGCTCGTTCACCCGCTTTGTTTCGGATCTTCATCATCTGCCGTATGTTAAAAGTTACCCACGGATATTGACGGTCATTGACATATGATGTTTTTAAGGGGGCATGATGTTCAAATAGAGTAATTATATTACATGTCAAATGCATTGTCATGTCAGTGACATGAGGAAGATATTTAACGCTCTGCCAGTCAATAGCCTGCAAATCATTCCGGAAAAGGTTTAAATCTATGTCCTTAATAGGTCGGTATGTAATGCGCTTCGGCTGCATACGGTATTTAATAGTACATAACTTGAACGTGATGAATGCATGGCTACTCAAATCTCGTATGTAATCGACCACAAGGTGCGATATAGGGGCGTCCGTACAGATTAAATCTAAGAGCGTTTCGCTATGATCCGTGAAGTGAGTAGGTTCCTTCACGTGTTGTATTAAATTTTTTACAGCTAGAAACTCAATGATTGCTTTACTGTTAACATTGCTATTATTCAATAAATCAATATTAAAGTCACCCAACAGTATTGTATAATTATGCCACTCGAATGAAGAGAGGGCATCAGTAAGCCCGTCGATGAATGTTAGTGGTGACAGCCAGGGCGGCCTATATGCAGTTCCTATCAACAATGACTTGTCAGTAAATTTTACACTGAGCCACATCTGCTCAACGGATTCCGTGTCCGGATGCTGAAGCACACGTAGACGGATACCTTTTCGCACAAAAAAACCCACCCCGCCGCCACGGTTCCTTTTACCAGGTACACGCGCTTTGTGAAGTAGCCTATATCCTGGAACGACAGGGGAACGCCCCTCCTCCCCTTCCCTTAACCATGTCTCATTAATGGCCATAATATCTACTGCCCGATCTAATATAGCTGCTATAATCTCCTCATGTTTATTTCCAAGAGAACAAGGATTTAATAAACCAAACTTTAGAATTTTGGACTTAATCATAATTAAAACTTATAAATGTCATATAATAAATGTTTAATTTTGATTTAGCGCTAGTATGAAAAGTATATTTTATTTTATTTTGCAGTATCTTGCTAGTAGACAATTGTTTGTACAGTAAAAAGCATAAGTACAGTATATTGTAGGTATATAAGTATAATAATATTAAAAATGAATAATATGTTGGTTCAAAATAAATGCCATACATGAATAAGTAGGATATGCACCATTTTATAAGCAACTTCATAATACGTTCATTATTCCTGCCCTCATACTCTCGCAGTAAGAACTTTATAATAAACTTTAAGTCATTTTGAATACAAGACCATTCTTTATTTTTTAAAAACAGATACAATATCCGACTCGCTACGAATTCTATATGTCGGTGTGTCATTATCTCGCCTGGCAAAGACTTGGCCCCCGCGCGTCCATATCCACTTCCAGCCCTGTGGACGGCCCTGGCTTCGCGCGCTATGAAAAAGCTGACGGTTGAACCACGTAAGCCGTTCGTTGATAAAGAAACGGCGCGGTTGCGCGCCGGCCACGATCCCGGCGGTGTCCGCGTCGCGGCGCGCGCGGGCCGCGCGCAGCAGCTGCTCCTTGAGCGCCCGCCGCGCGAGCCGCACCGTGACGGGGCGCGTGCGTGCCGTGCCGGCCGGAGCCCCATCGCCGCCGACGTCCCGGCGTCTCCCCCTCCTCCATGCACTAACGACGTCCTCGTCCTTTAGGCTGATCCCGATTTTCTGCGCAACCAATTTAACAAGGTGCACAGGATTTTCCCCAGCATTTTCCTCCAAACCTGTGATTTCGACATCCGTTATGTAGGCTTCCTGGTCACGCTCATTGAGATGTCGCTCGATTTGAGTCGCGATGTCTGCACTGGATACGACAGACATCTTCGATTCAACTTCGGTCAAGCGCTTGCCGACGTTGTTAACTTTTTCCTCTACTAGGCTCAGTCGCTTGTTGAAGTCAGTCATTGAGTTATTCAACTTTAACACCTCCTCCCTAAAAGCTGCCATTTCCAGCCTACAACTCGACGTTTCCTGAGCGATGGTATTAAGCTGCGATCGCATCAATTTAATTTCATGCGCCAAGTTAATATTATCTTCCTTATCGGTTGTATGCGGTGCGCCATCTGTGAGTGGTGAGTCGTTGTGCTCGCTGTCGCCAGACTGGGAGCTGCACGATTGCGGCGTTACACTCTTATGATGTTTAGCTTTACATTGTTTGCACTGCCATCTCGGCGGGATACGCGCATCTACTCCGACACCAGTACATTGACGGTGATAGGTCGATTTACAGTCAGTACAGTTTAACCCTTCTGACGTAAATTTACCACACTGTGCACATTTTGGCATTTGCGATTTAGGTGCCATAACTATCGATATTATCAAGGTATAAAGTTATTTTGAACACAGACAACAGGTGTCACTTAGTTTGTTTACACTTTATTATTCAACAGATTGTTTACGCAAATTTTTCTAAATCAATGTTGAGGGTATACCGATTTTTTTCAAATCAGCTGCTTAATAATTTTGCGTGAAAAACAATAACTTTATGACTTTTACTGCATTATTATACTAAACAACACAGCCGACAGTCAAATACTATTATTTTAACCACTGTAAAATTAGTTTAGAGCACTTTTAATCACAAATAGGAATTATTTTACACAGACGGTTTAGCAATTGTACTATTCGCCACTAGCCGAACTACCCGACCTATATCTGTTTACTTACTCTGCAAACCAGTGGTGGTGTTTATTTATCCTATCAAAATTGGCGATGGGTAGGTGTAGGTAAGTTATATTAGTAAATATACATGTCCTTACCATGAGAGTCAACGCTGTAACGTGTATCAGTAGAATTTGTGGTTAATTATAGGTAACTTACGAATTAACCGACAAAATACTAAAAGCTGCGTCGATGACATTCTGTCATACATACTATTATATTGAGTTCCATGACTTGGGAGTCATTAGCGACGCTCATTGGTATTGGAACCAAACTAAAGGGCCTTAGCTTATGGCTGCCTGGTTGGTGTAATGCTATTCCTTTGTCCACGCAATTTTTATTGTTGCGTCACGTTACGCTACCGGGCTTCACTTTCCCCGTGAATTGTATTATGTGACTCACATAGAGATTATAAAAAAGAAAATATGCTCTATGCTATGACTAACGCGTATTTAGCCCTATTGTATTCTTTGAACTTAAACTTTAATAATTATAGATAGATAGTGTTTAGAAAGCTGTAAAGGATTGAAGAACATAAAAGAAAATGCCACACATCATAGTCACAACTATTTTAAACACTCAAAACATTGTGTATTTAACTAGTTAGTTAATTCTCAGTAGCCACTAAGAGAATTGTTAATTTGTTTTTGTTGCTCGAAGTGAGTAAATACTAACGCAGAACAGGTTTCGTTCGAATGAGCGGCAAAGCCTTTACCCGTAAGCCGAGATTACCGATACGAATATCTTCGGGAACCTTTTACGTGAGCGCACATCCGACAAACTTATTATTAGTTAGTACTGGTTTTATAGACAACAATTCTGTCCATATAAATAATTTAAGTTGAATTGTACACACAAACAGCGTATGATCTAATTGCAACGTTTCCATAATAATGTCAGATCAGTTTAGGTACATGTTTCGATTACTTTCGACGTGTAATTAAACTGCTTCTGCTCAGAACTAAGATCAGAACAAGAAATATTTTTTAGTTTTAAAATTACTTTACTTTTTAATTACGCACCTCAAGCAAGATAAGCGTAACTGACTCACACTTGACATGTGTGTGGGCAGATATGAGTAAGTTAGGTACGTACGCTGTACATGAACAAACGTCTCGGTTTGAACAACACTGACACTGTCCGACTAGCTGACATAGCAGTCTGTTTGCAGTCGGTGCATCGACATTGCAAGGTCAATACCACTGTGTCATAGATTTATCAAAGACTGCTTATTTTATAGTGTTTTGCTAATGACTAACGAGACTAACACCAAGCGTTCATTTCATTCTGAGAATCATTTTTTGGTTTTCGAGAGGGAATCTTTCAAAGATCTCTGAGGCTCTCCGGTGAAGTGGCCGTGGTGTGTGAGATTCTTACTCACTAAAACCATCTCGGCAGTCTTCCTGCGCATGTAGGCAAGATAGGAGGACTCCGCGATCTCCTACTATGATAACTGCCTACTTCTGGTCTATGGAAGAAGCGTGCATGGTTTGTAGTATTTGCTGAACTTCTTAACTAATCGGCAAGCCTAAGCATGGCTGAAAGTGGTCACTTGCAACAGAATTAAATCTAAACATCACGCTTTAAAGGTCCCGCAAGCAGCTGGGACCTAACAAACCTATGGTTCTTATCGATTGATGATAATTCGGTTGAGCTGATATCTGACTAAAGACGACACCAGGATGACATCTACTGCTACTCCCCTTATTAATTTTTAGAATAAATAAATACCATATAGAATTTTCTTTGCTTATCCACAATTCATGCATTGCGAAATTCACTTTTAAACACCAGTAATACGATAACAGTTGATATTTCAACTTACGTATGTCGTTAAGTCACCATCGACCAGGTATTCTGGGCTCACCTGAAACAAGAAAAAAATTATTAGAATTGCTCAATATCTAACTGTTTTATATCATTCACATCTACAGATAAAATTATTTCTAAAGTTGAAGTTGTTTTCAACATTCAATACATTCGCAATAAATAACATAATTCAAATTGACGTAAGTAGGTGGTACAATGTAACAATTGTTCACGAAGTTTATAACTATTATAACTATTATGAGTGAACCAAGCATTACGCCAGCCATAATACTTAGTCGTTTGCTCGTAACTTGCGCCTCAATAAAATTAATAAGCCGCGAGCTATTCTACCAACCGGTCTCCGTTGAAAGCGATAGCACTTCCTACAAGAAAGTAAAACCGTACTCGCCTAGCCGCCCGGAAAACTCACTGAGAGCGCCGAGACGACCGAACAGATTAAATACAGCTGCACTGCAAGATGGATGCCATAAACGCTCGTTTATAGCTAGCGGTCTCTTACAACTAACTAAAACCTTTATATTATAAAATAGGCATGTAAGGATTCTGGTTCGGCCAGTTTTCTGAATAAACTGATAAAAAGCTTTACAAGACCTTTGCATTGAAGCAGCTCAGTCGAGGAAGGGGATTCATGAATCGTTGAACGACTACTACTTCACTACTGTCACTAGCGGTCACCCAAGCACAAACCGACCGCGCCCGTCGTAGCTTCGCAAATTTTTTATAGACGCTTCCTGTAATTTGTATTACTAGTGTCATTTTTATTCAACAAACCCTAGTATTAACCACTCGTTAGATAAGTAGCGCGAGTGAATTTCAAAAACAGACAACATGAAATTCGTTAGACGCTTTGGCGATTTTCGTATGGGAGTGACATTAAAAAATACGGCCTCAGGGGCCAATTACCAATCTGTACACATATTGATAATCCGCACCCATCCATGGTCTACAACTTCGCAACTCGCTTTGCAGTTATACCAAAATTTTACATAATAATATATCGTTAGAATTGTAAACATTCGGTTTAAAGATCTTTATTTCTCATTATGATACAAACAACACTTACATTAGAAAAAAAAAATCTTTTTTAAATCATCTGAAGGTATAAAACTATAAACAATTTCAGTACTAAATGACAGTTTATTGTAGGAATTGGATATGAATTGCGAGTGACTACTTAACCGTTACACGGCGGGGTAATAATAATTACGCATTACTATTGTGTTCAGGGTTGTCACTATTACGAATATAACAACCAGTTTTACCAGGATTTCCGTGTATTTATCCGGATTATGTTACGTAAGATAGCGGTTAAGTAATTTAACCGGTTGATGTAACAAGCTGTCTTCGTCTGGGAGTTATTCTGAGCTAAAATCGCGTCCAGATAATGGAACAAATTAAAACGGGCTATCAATATTAATTGTGAATAGAATCTAGGTTTCACACTGCCACAATCGACACCCTCTTTACAAATTAGGCTTTTTATATCGGTATTTCGCACAAATGAATGGATATCGGATAAATATCTTAAGATAAATCCACAGTCGAAGTGAAGCTTATGTCCAGTATGGACTTCGATGGATGGATGCAATCAGCCTGAAAGGGGTTGCCGTTGCGCATTTAAGTATAAAATGCAAACTTATAGCTTAGCTTCGGCATACTCGTAGCTCTTGATCAGCAAACCGCTAGCAATCGAATGTGTCAGGCTTTGTGCGCTGAAAACCGCGACACCAGTAATATTAATATTACGCCACAATAAGACGGTGTCACGACCTCAAACAAGCGAGTGAACGTCTTCCGAGAATCAACGAGATAAGTGAGAGTATAAAATTAATAAATGTTTATAATATGTGTACGTATGACAAATATATAAAATACATACAGAGATTAAAAATCTGTTTAGATTAGTAGTTAGTAACAAAATATTTAAGCTTAGTATCTAGTAATAATGGTAATAATAATAATAGCGTAGAAACAAAGATGTAGATTTAAAAAGCTTACAATAAACATGCAATTTTAGTCACACCTCTAGATTAAATAAAATTATTACAAGTATTTTCAATTTTCAGCTACAATATTAATTGTAATAATAATCGCATGTAAAGACTTCCAATAAGAGTTAGCAACAATTATTAATCAACCTGGGGAATAATAATATAAACATGTTATCATTTATGAATCTAACCTACTTCGGTAAGCTATATTATGTGCGGAAATAAGTTTATTGATTTGCATACCTCTAATTCGAATACATACTTAACAATAGTAATTCCTATGATTAATATTTTTAATGTTAATAAAAATATTATTATACTCGTACTAGTGGAATTAATATATTACGAACTTACGAGCTATAACAGCGAATAGCGATAGAGAAGAAACCATTTGACTTGTATGACAAAAACTGGACGACTAAAATGAGTTTATTTTTACACAGACGGTTATAACAGCAGACCATCTGAATTTTATAGCTCAGTTATAAAATCAGTATCGTATTTCACGACATGTCATACATACATTAGCCAGTTTGAGTCAGTATGTGTATGCCGCTGCCGCCTAGCAGAACATGTGTTCGGCGCCTGTGCGCCTGAGTTTCGCGATGGCTGTCGAGCGCGATCAACGAAGCAATCGGGGCCACTTGTGCTAATGAAACACTTCAATTGAATTGGGGGACATTAATTCAGCGAGCGATACGCTTATGTTTACATTGATAAACCAAATAAAAATAAGCGAGCAACGAGTGCTATGCAATGCTAGGCGGTGGAAAAATACCAATAAATAAATGGCAACGAGAAGTTATGCAGCTATTGAACTCACGACGACGCAATGCTAATGAGAATTCGTGTTATTAAATCTGATCAGCTCCATGAATACATTAAGACGACCTGTTATTAATTCATGAGTCGAATATTGGAAGTGCCTGCGTTGGTTTAGTTGAGGAGAGAAGTTCACTTCTTTTTAGGTACATAATGTGTCGTGTGATTAAAGTGAAGGCCTATATGTAAGTATTCAAAAGTTATACTAAATACACTAGGTAGGCTAGTTGGAGTAACTCTGTTCTTGATGCGTGGTACACTGGTACTATGTGCGTCGGGAGTATGGTATTAGTAGTAGAAAAACTAGACATTTTCCGGAATTTTGTGCAGGATGATAGCGTCCGTGGTATTGTGTTGGCCGCACCTCTCTAGAAACCGCTAAAATGAAACTTTTCTGAACCAAGCTAATAGTTGACTCTTCTTTTTTGATATCTTAGCAATTATCTTCAAAGTGAATAATTATAGCTAGCAAGCTGTACTGTTGGTCCCGAACGGTCGTTCTAGTCTAGAGCTTCTGTTTCATAAAAATTAAAGATAAATATGCAGCAATGAGCTAGACTGTTGCAACAGTCTTTTTCATGTGATGCCATAATCAATATGACATTGTAAATTGAAATACCTATTGGTAACGACTAACGACCAAATGGGTGGTCCCAATAATGTTTTTGGGTTGGAATTGGAACACATTTGGCATGTTACCTACATGTCAAATGTGTTCCAATTTTTTTCTTTCATAAGTAGGTACTTCTTTTTTAATAGTTTTAACATTGTATAATTTTATCTTTACTACGACTTAATCTCAAACAATAACTTAAAATATGAGTACCTACACTACCTACACAGATTTACACCTACATACACCTTGATCTCTTTGAAGGGGTTTTGTAGGAAATCTTAAGTTGATAATGATTTTATAGTTGGTTTTAAGTTATAGAACCTACAATTGATACATGAAGTGTAAAAAAGAAGTGGGTACGTTACCTTCATAATATTCCATGCTCGCGATTGTCATATTTCGTTTAATAAATCTACTTTGGATATAAGTTAAACTGCCGGAAAACTATACATTAATGATTAAAAGACAGGTCCAGTCAAACCACAGACAAATTCAAATCAGCGACAAGAATTACGGACCAAATGAAAATCAAATGTCAAGATTGTCGACCAATCCACTTCTGTGCTATCATTATACGAACGGTCAATAGACTATACAATTTATATGTTTTTCTTCTTTTTCCTACTGGTTACTAGCTACGTTAGCGGCATTTACATACCCGCTGACCAGCTATATACATACTGGCAGGTTATTTACAAGCCGTTTATAATGAAACCGATTACAAAGCTACCTTGTATTTATATGAATTTCAAAGTATATCTCATTTAAATATGAATTAACAAATAACGAGTTTGCCTTGTAACGATCGAATGATTAATGAAAATAGCTGTTTTGCATTATTTGAATACGCAACTTATATTAGTAAGAATAGACACATTATAACGACAGATTATTGTGTGCCATCATAACTGGCAATAGGAATGTTAAACTACGTGCTTTGTCCGACCCGGGATTGAACTCGGGACCACTTGCTTTGCAGTCGCGCTAACTACCACTAGACCATAGACGGAGTCGAGCATTTATAATTTGGATGAAATATTTAATAAAAAATCAAATTAGGTATTTAATATTTAAAAAAAAAACATTAATCAGCACTCATTTAAGTCACGTGTATCATGGATGGAATGGCACGGGGCGGGCTATTGTGTAAATGTGAACGCTTCTGTGGTCATCGTAATCGACCAAACTTAGTCCGTATAACCCACATGTGTAAAACACACGAGTAAGCTTACCTATTGAATAACCCATTATGAGTATTTTAGTACTTAATAACTGTTGGTTGATTATTTGTAAATAAATCTATTTTCGTACAATAGAAACTCTTGCAGAAAAGACCCCAGTTGTTTCAAGCAAGACCCAGAAGTTCTTTTGAATTACTTTTTTGCAGTTGTAATCACAACAATCCTATTCACGAACGTCAGGCAATCTTCATGTTATATCACCTCACACGCGCGACGCGACCTTGAATATATCAAGAGAGTTCGCCGGTCAAATATTAATTAATTTTATTTATAACAGGTTTGGTCAGTTCGTGGCTTGCGTGTTGATTTTCCACTTGTCTTCGTGAACCAAACATACATTACCTACATAGTGATTATGAGTGGTCTAATCGGATGATTGTCCGGTATCGATGTTGATCATTCCTAAAAAAAATAATATTATCTGCCAGTCAACCTTAGGAAGTCAAACGGAAACGAAGGGGGTTCAAGAAATATAATATTTTTTATTATTTTAATAATAAACATTTTCATATTTGAAATAGAGTATCGATAAAGAAAATATGTACATGTGTGATGTTAGTTAGATGTAAAAGAACAATGGAACAAGTTGTCGAATTCTTAACCACTGGTATATCACCGCTTAAATGTGTTGCATTGTAATTCAATAAAAGTATAGGCATTAGATTAGCTAATAAAGTGTTTGTTACAGAAACATTGCGTCGCGGATGTGCGGGCCAGCGCGTCGTCGTGATGCACGCGACGACGACGGTGCCGTGGCTGGCGGAGCTGGCGATTTTTCTCTCCGATAGTCTGATCAGACAATCTAAAGGCACTCATACTTGAATACTAAATACACATACGATCCGACTATCGTCCGATTGTCTGATCAGACTATCCGGATCCGACTATCTGAGAGAAAAATCGGAAATCTATTCCCAGCCTGAAGGTGCGATTCCGATACACGCGGCAGACTGCATACGGCAGCGGCAGACGCCCGACAGCACATGCTGTTTGCTACGCGTCAAAACAAATCACGAGCTGTCTGTACAACTTCTTGTCACAATACGTGCGATAAACTAAATGGGCCTTTACTGAGCTGATGTCGGAACCTACGAGTACGAACAAGGTCGCAATCAAAGCACACCTGAACATTTCCCGTGCAGACATGCTGCTCCTCGCAGAACCTTTGCAAAGGGCAAAAAATTGCAAAATGTACGGGCCCGTTTGCGCAATCGGTAGTGACTCCCAGTCAGTGAATCCCACTCGTAGGACAAACATTCGTGTGACGAACACTTGTGTTTTTTCTGTGTCTGGATGTTAAATGTATTTAAAAACATATACGTATAGGACAAACATTCGTGTGACGAACACTTGTGTTTTTTCTGTGTCTGGATGTTAAATGTATTTAAAAATATATACGTATGCATATCAGTCTCTGACACCCATAGTACAGGCTCGCGCCTAATTTGGGGTCTGATGGCCGTGTGTGAATGTCCATGATATTTATTTATTTATTTATAATTTCATGCGAACAATGCAATACCATGACATCGATATCATGACACAACGCATACTGTGGCAAAATATTGTACATGTGGCATGTCAAATATAAATGTTAATATTACAAATCGTTTTTCTGCATAACTGAAAAAAGTAAAAGTTCTACATAGGTAAACTAATCTATGTAAGATTAGGTTACTTAGTTTACTGCCGAAATGACGATTATAAATGTCATAATAATTATAATATGTATCTTTAACTTACACGCGGCATCTAAAGAAGTCACGTAAGTGGGGCACGGGGTGGGTGACAGATAACGTAAGTCGATCATATTAATCATTACATTGGTAATCGCCACTATCGTTCCTACGTAATATATTGCTAAATTGCTAATGAAAGTTAATAAAATCGATAATCAGTGTATGTCTACATAATATTATTATGTATGTAATTGTAGCGTCCATAGCCCAATGGCTCGCATCGAATCAATGTAATCGAGATGTTAAGCAACGACGGGCGCGGTCGGTTTGTGGATGGGTGACCGCTAGTGGCAAAATTTCATGGGCGCTACCGTGCTT
>DWTT01000915.1:0-13211 GCA_018250895.1 Carterocephalus mandan
AGTGTGTAATAGCTCACTTCCCGAACGCTATACGTCCCTGTAATACGCCACTTTTTGAGCAACTGTATTAAAAAATATTTTCAAAAATATCTCTGGAATTATTCCAGTAGTTTCCCTAGGCGGCGATGGATCAGCTATTCAATCAAGATGCTTCAGACGAATTCAAACACGAATGGAATGGATGGAAGATCCCACGAGTCCCATTGTGATCCCGCGGATGATTATCTGCAGATTAAAGCCTTTATTCTCAGTAATTGGATCCTTTGACGCTCAATTTAAATAACGCGTCCGCGTCACGTGGCGCTCTCCGCCTGCCTTTGTTGTTCCTACACCGAAAAATTGGAACCTGTCTTTTTATGAACGACTAGTGGACGCCCGCATCTTCGCTCGCGTGGAATTAGACATAACAATAGTTAACTTTGCACCCCCCTTTCAAAAACCTTCATACTGAATTTCATTCGAATAACTTCAAAAAAGGTAAAGTTTCATACTAACTTTGCACCCCCGCTTTACCCCCTTAGGGGGTGAATTTTCAAAAATCCTTTCTTAGTGCTCCCCTATGTTATAAAAGGAACCCCTGTGCAAATTTTCAAATTTCTAACCCTTATAGTTTATGTCAGTCAGTCAGTCAATCAGTCAGCTTCTCCTTTTATATACGAGTATATAGATTCAAGAGGGAATCCTTGTTGGTGGGAGTTGGCCGCTTGTGTTGGTGACGTTCCGTTTCATGCAGTTAGTGGAGAAGTGAGATTATCGCAGCTCAAGTAGCTCATGATGAGGTCATGCTAGAATCTGTGGACGTACATCTAATAAAATAAGCTAGTGATTTTGGTGGTTTTGTTAAACATGACATTTGTTGAGCGACAGCGAAATAAAAAATTTCAGTTTATATACCATTTGTGTAAGATATATACCCGTTTATAAGATACAAAAACAATGTTATGATAAACCAAATCAGTCACTAGTTACGTTAGCTATTATTAAGTTCATCACTTCATTTAAATTTCAACTTTTTACATATTCTACACGTGTTCGCCACGTGAGCTGGAAAACAGCTCCAAGGTTACTTTATAAAAGTGTTTTAAAGTGATAAAAATCAGAGCAGACATCTTGTCTGAAATGTTCAGTTTTAAGGTGGTTTTACAAGAATTTCCATGTGATTTCGTCCCTTCCCCTCGTATTTACGTAGCGTGGGCGTTTCGGTATTACAGCGTGTGTTGCAGCGAGCGGCACGTGTAGGAATTTTTGCTTACAAAATAAATTTTAGAGCAAAACTGTAAGCTAATATTACAAAATTGTTCGAGAACAAAATGCCAGTGACTAGCCTCGACCTTCCACTGAAGTAGCAGATCTACCAAAGTTTAGATGTGACAGTGAGTGGTACTAACTCCGGCGACATAGTCTGTATCAACACGCATTACATCGCCCTGGCTGCGACCCAGCGTCCACTGTAGGGCAAGGGTCTCTTCTCACAATTAAAACCCACTAGTGTTCTTAACCACGCTGCTCCAGTGCGGATGGACGGAGGGGCTAGTGGCCAACCCGATTAGGTTACATTAGATTATATATTTATTTATTTATTTATTATATGTCATGTACAGGTAGAAATATGGTACACTAGCGGACGCCCGCAGCTACGCTCGCGTGGAATTAGACATAACGATAGTTTCGTTTACACTTAGTAATATTATATAGCCTATGTCACTCAGTGAAGATGCAGCTTTCGAATGGTGAAGAATTTTTGAAATCGGTCTAGTAGTTTTTATGTGAAAACATTACAAACACATCTTTACTCTTTATAATCTTAATATATATATTTCTTGTACGTGTGTAAGTGAACTCCTCCTAAATAGCTGGATACATGTTGATGAAATTTTTTGTGTATGTTTAAGGGGATTCGAGAATGGTTTAGATTCACAATTTGATCAATGTGAAAAAATGTTTTTTTAGACATGATTTTAGTATTTTTGTATGAACAATATTTTACATAAAGTGTCGCGTCACTTTGACATTTCATATGGCAGAACAACGTTTGCGGGGTTAGCTAATTTTAGTATAAATTAACAGTTCCATAATACAAATGCCACAGGACTCTGCCGACCGTGAAGATATAGTCGTGAGCCATTTCGGAGCTACGATGTAATTGTGTAAGCACTATTAATCAGGGTGATAAGCTATGGTTTCGGCCCGGACTTGGCAAGCTCAAGTGCCTGCGGACAGATCGTTTGTCACTACCGCTGTGGAGGAGCCTGTAGGACGCTCTCAGTGCAGCGGAGTGCAAGAACAAATGTAGGGCATCGTTTAGTTCAAATGTTTGTTCAAGTGTTTGATGACATTTGTCATCAAATAAAGGAGGGGAAAAATGTTGGAGTTTACCATTGGGCGCCCCAGATATACATATTTTAAAAGCTTTTATTTAACTTCACTCGTATGTACTCGTATGTATGTCCTGGAATCTTGCAATCAATATTTCACCCACTTCCGCTGAAGCTATCGAGCTGAAATTCGGCACACATATTTGGTTCCGATGACAATGCACGAAAATAAAAAAATAATTTGTTTAAAGTATAATTTGTTTTTATGCTTCCGTACCCAAAGGGTAAAGCCTATTTATTACTAAATGTCTGTCCGTCTGTCACCACTCACCAGGCTACATCTTATGAACCGTGATAGTTACACAGTTGAAATTTTCACAGATGATGTATTTCTGTTTCCGCTATAACAAAAATACTAAAAAAAAATAGAAAAAAATAAAATTTAAGGGGCTCCCATACAACACTCATGATTTTTTATGCCGTTTTATACGGACGGAACCTATTGTGCGTTGTGTTCGAGTTTCGAGCTCAAACTTCGAAGTCGGTTTAAATTTAATTTTAATTTTTGTTTGCTTGTGATGCGCAGCAAAGCTTTATTGAACGATGAAGCGTAGATAGGCCTGTAGTAGTACACTTTCTTGCGCCGTGTCTGCGATCGCATTTTCATAGTTGCGCAAGTCGTGGATTTTCAAGGCGGATACACGAGTGTGTACAAGAGCCCTATACGATAAACACTTGACTTTTTGTATGTGCCAGTGTAGCTGGCGGCATAAGTGGATGTTCAAGCTGTCAAATTAGCAAAATAAAGTGTATGTATTGGGTGCTTTAAACAGTAGTTGCTGGAACAATCAAATTCGCATAACATCCAGGAACATGAACCGTTCTTTGTCCCACTGTTGGACACGGGTCTCTTCTCAGAATGGGACGGATTAGGCCTTAGTCCAACACGCTGGCCAAGAGCGGATTGGCAGTCTTCTAATGCCTTCGAGAATATTATGAAAAACTCTCAGGTATGCAGGTTTCCTCACGATGTGCCCATACAGCAAGTGACATTTAATTTCTTAAATCGCACATAACTTAGACAAGTCATCGATGCGTACCGCTAGGGTTTGAACCCGGACCGCTCGAGTGAGAGGCGAGTTCGATAGCCACTGGTCTGTCACCGCTTAAGTGCGTGTGTGTGCAGTGCATATGATAGGTGCTTTCTACCACAGGTTGTAAACCAGACCAAATATCCCGGAGTCATAAGTGGTATGCAAGGTGATTTCAATGTGAAAATCGCACATAACTCCGTGTCGCCACGGGACCCTTATAAAAGTTTCTCCCTCTGTGTTCAACATAAAAGAAAATAAAGTCACGGGGTAGCGATCTAGAGTCACGTTTGTGGGTACTGCGACGTAATGCTCGAGAGTCTGTCCGTCTGTTGTTCAGTGGTCTGTGGATTGCAAGACGCGTTATAGTACGTACTTACAAGGATAACATGACGAGTTATTACATCTGTATTGTGTACAAGACGTATCCCACTCAGGACAAACATTCATGTGACGCACACTTGCTGTTTGTTTGTTGTTTGTTGTGTCTGGATGTTATATCTATTTAAGTATGTATTTAAAATATTTAGATATGTATGTATATCAGTCTCTGACACCCATATTACAGGCTCGCGTCTACTTTGGGGTCAGATGGCCGTGTGTGAGAATGTCCAAGATATTTATTGCTTATTTATTTATTATTACCTTTTACAATAGATCTTTTTAGTTCGCAGTGGCTTATAGGCTTTACGGCCCGCACCCCTTCGCTCCAAATAATAAAAACCCTTTACAACGCAACTTAAAGATAGTTGAGTAAAAGATAAGAGGGATAAAAACATCCCAATAACTCATAAATTTAATAATAAGGAAGGCAAACTGTAAGCTCCCGTTTTTTAGTAACGGTTCACCTTCCAGTACATTTAATTCCATGTTAATGGGGAATGTAGGTAATGTACAAAGTGCTTTGACTGCGCGGGACTAACTGATTGCCTAATTTAGCTAATACACCCCGATAATCGTTTTTCGTGCAGAATTACCTCTACAATCAAGGGATGTTTTAAAATATAAATATTATAGCCATCAACGGCAAGCTACACCAAAGATTACCGCTCAATATCTAGCTTCACCGATAATCCGAGATAGCCATCAATCGATAGTTAATTTGTGTGGTTTAATATATAATACTATCCCTACAGAAATAAAAGACTTAGACCACAACCTATTTAAAGTGAAGTTAAAATGTTGTCTACTAGATAAATGCTTTTATTCAGTAAAGGAATTCTTAGGTTCTTAAGAATAAGGTACTTGTTATACAGACATTACTTAGGACATGATTTTATATTATGTAGGAATTAGTGTAAGAATTTGTGTAGGTGTGTGACTAATTGAATTATAATTTTTGTGACTACCTTTAAATTAATATTTTGAATAATTTGACGAGTGTAGTTAAGTATGATGTGACCTAATTGAATTTAAAAGATTGATACGCCGCTAATTGAATTTATAAAGATTGACCTAATTATAAGAAAGATTTATTTGTCCATTTCCAAGGAGACCGTGCAATTTTCCGGGCTTTAAAGTCACTTCCATATCACTCTCCAGACCACACTACATTTTTGCAAAAAATCACGTCGACCCATCATTCCGTAGAGGCGGAGAAGACAGACAAACCAACAAAAACCAACAAACACACTATCCCATTTTTATATTAGTAAGGATTACGTACTCGTATATCGTAATTAGCACCGTCCCCGGCGGCGCTGCAATATTCTCCCCCCGCGCGCCCCAGCCACTCGTAATTGCGAACCTTGTTCCTCGCGGGACATAACTGCTCTGCTGGTTATTCGGCTTTTATTTTTCATATTTGCAAGCCAATTCTTGTGTGGAATGGAATACTCGGGCGTTGTTAATCCAGCTAAACTTTTTATAATCTCTTTGTTTTCTGTAGTTGTGACTACTTTTGTTTTGTCTTTCTTTTTCACAAAAAATACCATGAATTACGTTAGAAGAAATAAGGTTACATAACGTAGAACCAAAAAGGCTATAACGTTATTTTTATCGACAACGATAAAAATAACATTTAGTACCTTACAATACAAATGGTTTAAAGGTGGTCTGGATAGCCAGTGTTTTATCAAGGATCGCGAATTGTTATTTTATGACTACTGCCAGCAATAACTTACGCGCCCTTATCGTTACAAAATGATGTTATACCGACCACACACGGTCCGCGTCTACCCAGGGTTTCCACATAGGTTAACTGTAGGTACACTAATAGAATGTGTTGAGATTTCTGACTTCAAAATAAATCAGTGCAGCGAGACCAGCGAATAAAAACAGTGGCAATAAACACCTCATAGCGAGCAGACGCGTTTTATTCCCTCCCAAGCAAATTACGACAAATACAAAACATAATGGTCCTTCGAGCCGGATGAATAGCGAACTAAAGACGGATTAGCAACCACCAAAAGAAGCAATAATAATCCGGCCGACAGTAATCGCTAACACCTGTGCACCTTATCGCGCGGCAATAAGGTTGAAGATATCGAAGAAATTTTTTGCCAAACTTGTTTACTAGTTACAAAGTGAATATTTTCATGCAAAACAATGCACGCGCTGCAATGTACTGCAATGCATTTAGTGACCGATATTTGATTATCATTTGTATATGTCAGTATCGTATATGTATTATAAACTCTGCTCTGTGCGGCCCTAGCCAGTAGCGTGGATGCGCGCGAGTGGATTCTATTGTCTTCGAGAAATTAATTACAGCGAGAGATCTCTCTATTTCCAGCCCCGAAATTATGCTGCCGCGTGACATAGGTTATGCAGTTAGAACAAGGAGGATTGCGAGTTGGTGACTGCAAAACGAGAAATAAGACGCCGCTATTTATCTTCGTGAATGTGATCAATCAATATCAATCAACAGCGAGGGAGCAGAGAGGGAGCTCTTGCAATGAAATCACACTACGTCTACCAGCTCAGCAACAACAGCGCAACTCGTCAGGTACACCGGAACATGACAATGTGTTGCTGGCACAGTATTCTCAGATTTGTTTATATTAACACAAAATACGAGTAAATGTTTCCGTTGGGTCACCGCGCCCGAGGCGCATGGAAATTTCCCGAGGGCGGGAAACTTAGCAGTTAAATGTTTAAGCTTACTTGCAAACTATTTGTTTATTCAAACAATACCAAATAAATGGTGGCTGGTACGGGTCAGTTGTTATTTTATTTTGGTTCTTACAAATACTATTACACGTGCTGAGAGGAAAATCACAATGTGACCACCGTCCGCTTATCGCGGTCCTTATTTTGGTAAACAAGTTACCTGTGGAATGCGAATGTGGTCGGCAAAAATTATAAAATAGTTTTTTTTTTTTAAATTTCTCTCTAAGTAATTATTTTGTGAATCTTTTGGGAAAAATTATCTTAAACCCTATGTAACGGAATATAATAACTTGTATATTTGACCGGCGAGCCCTGGTTTTATTAAAATCTTTATCTCTATAGATATTCTTCAAGACGATTGTTTGATTAAACATGCATTGCGATATACAAAAACAGCCAAACAATTCGTCTGTCAGTCACGTCCGCCCTCATTCCTCTCCAAACTGGCTGCCAATGAATTGAGCGTATATTAACGTTACCATGCGATCTCTCGCGCCCCTCACTCCGCGAGTAATAACTTAAGGCTTTCGTATTCTCCTGTTCGAATAGAATAGGATATCAAAAGCCAATTATTCCGGTATCCTGCCACGACGAGAGCAATTCAGAAATATATATTTTTGTCTAATCATTACATGAATATGTCGACATGTGGTCCCCTAGTGGCAATATTTCATGAGCACTTCCTTGGGTATGTTATGCAGTCAGTCCCGATTGTTTTCATCTATAAAATATGTTAAAAAAAGTGCGTGCTTACAAAGTACACACGTCAGAAGTGAAACTTCTTTGGCTAAATATTCAAATATACACAACAAAAGAATAAATATAAATATTCATTTTAAAGTCTTGTTGTTTTAATACAAAACTTAAGTTATGTTAGTCTTTATAAGTTTTAATTTCAATTTAATTTTCATTTATTGCCATATACACATACTTGTTTTATGTTCGCACCGCACGGTATCTCTAAATGACGATTCCGTTTAGCGATCTTTTATCTGTATTTTGTCTTATTTAGTCTGTCTATCTTTGGTTTTGGGCAAGACAATAAGTAATGAGCGACTTGTTCACGAGTATGGGTTATTCCTACCTACGAATGTCGGGAGACTCGAGGGGATCTATTATTGAACCGGTCGCGTGACTTAATCGCTCGACTGCGACTCATTATCTCGGTCGACTCGATTATGTAACAAGTGGTATTAAACACTCGATGGCGAGCAGCGAGATGGACTAAGTACGGTATTGATTCTATTTAACGAATACGAGTCGCAGTCGAGCGATTAAGTCACGCGAGCGGTTCAAAAATAGATCCCCTCGAGTCTCCCGACATTCGTAGGTAGGAATAACCCATACACGTGAACACGTCTCTCATTACATATTGTCTGCCGTCCCGAATAACTTATTGGACTGTATTGCATCGGGAAAATAATAATGAGGCAATCAAAAAAGTATAGTAACAATGAATGATGTTCGTGTTATACTCGTATGTTATACGCCTTACGCTTTTATTGTACTATCAAAACGTTGCTATCACATCAGATAGTCTAGAGTTAATTTGATCTTTGCATTACTAAAGTAACAAAGTGTATCGTAGTTCGAATCGAGATATAATTCGCCAATTTCAAACCCGCTAAATTAAACCAAGTATTATATGCCATTGAGCATATTACCAAGCTTAGTTAGAATGTTCCGGGTGCTTGAAGAATCGATTTAAACTCCGGCGTTTCATATCATATCATAGCAGTAAGGAAGAAAAAAATTATTTATATTCTATTCTATATTAACTGGCAATGACACCGATGGTGAAGTTTTATTCAGATCCGACTGAAAGTATCATAATTAAACAAAAGGAAACAATAATGAATTAATTCCAGTGAGCTAAAAAAAGCCTCGAGACAGTATTAGAAGAGTGCAAAATCATTGTTGGCCACGCAAATTCAATGCGAACAAATAATTGACTAAACAAATCCTTGTTTGCTTAAGTTATAATGTTAATTTGAAGCCGACCTAAAACAATAAAAAGTATTATGAAAGCAGTAAAAGAAAAATGGCATCACCGTTTCCGAGTCGGGTATCATATTGAGGGCGCGAGCGATAGCGGTTGCACTAGCGGGCGCGGGAGCGATTTCAAACGCTAGATGATTCCGCCGCGGAGCAAGCGACAAAGAGGCACGATCTGCTTAGGCAGATTGTGCCTCTTTATCGCTTGGGGTTCTACGCGCACAAGTAGAACGCTTGGGCGTTCTACTTGTGAGATCCATCTCTCTTCCACTCCATTGGCCGATGCGTCCGAGTAGAATAGACAGCGGCAGCATACAACCTACACGTGAATTCTTTTGACAACTGTTTATAAAGTGAAGTGAAAAGATAGTTTTCTTATTATAACGAAAATTATCGTCCGTAAACAGACTTTACAGACAACCATTAATTTTTGTTAAAACAATAGGCAATTTCGCGACGGTGATACACTCGTACGAGCAGATATACTCTGAAAATTGACATACCTTTAACTATATTATATTATAACTGTCGTTTTCTACAAAACTGATGGGGATCGCAAAATGATAATAATTTTCCTAAATAGACCAGGGTTGATTGGTAGAAAACGCATCAGACATTACGTTCGCCTATATTATCTCTTTTAGAGGTGATAATTAACTTAAATTAATAAAAAATCAATATTTACATCCGCGATGTCACCCGCTCCCGCTCTCGCGCTTCTTATTGCGTGTAACCGCGGCATGTACCAAGCAACCTTGGGCGAGCTACCCGCGAGCGGTAAACAGGATCCAAACGCATGAATAAGCCGAGACATGCTCCTGACAAACAAACAATAGCTGTAATGTTTTTTATACTTCGCTTATTCTTATCAATGTTATTGTCTTTACTCGAGTCTCCCCTTCGCTGGTTTCACTTCAAAGCTATAGAATCGCGATACAGCATTTACAATAACAACGAATAGTATTGTAGAATGCTTGGAAGCCATTTTAAAACAAGCGGTTTTACTTCTCTATCTCAAGTTTCATTTTATCGGAATGTTGCAATTAATTTATATACTCTACTGGTTGACGCCCGAAGCTTCGCTCGCGTTTAATTAGACATAATAGATTCTAGTTAACGCGTTAAAAAAAAAACAACAGGTTATAAAAACTATAACACAGAATTATTTTTGAAGCAGCTGTTTATAACAATCATCTTAGTAACGATATGTTCCAACTACTCGTGTTGTAAATTGTAAAATTTCCAAGCAGTTACGGAACCATGGAAAACTTAATAAAGCATCACGAACTAAAGCATGCTCTAATACAAATTCAACAAATGTTTGCCGCAACCGTAGCACTGCTACGGCGTAGCGGCTCGTAGATGCTTGTATCGTAGTACAATATCGCTACGTCTCGTCAGGGCTAAGCATCTAAATGTCAGTAGGCCAAGTTTTATTGATCGCTTAGTCGAGTTATATTACTAAATACTAAGGAAACAATGTTTAAATATGATTGTGATGAAAAACTTGATCGTGTACTAACTTAGACTTAACTTACTGACGCAATACAATACAAGTGGCTCACCGCCGAGAGTACCTAGGGATCGTCGGTTTGTTTCCCAGGCCTGCTGTATCAAGACTTAATACGACGCAACGTAAGTACATTCTTAGGGTAAACTAGTTGGTTCAAAATTTATTCCGTCGAGTCTAATAAGACCAGGTGTAGGCTATAATAAAATTAGCATCAGAAATAATCATATTCAATGGGAAACGTGATTCCTGGCCACATTCAATGTTCCCGCATTCCCGTCACATCCTCGCCCGCGCCACGCAACAGCCGCAGCGCAAACAGAACAAAGACCATACGTGATGCAGCCATGCGCACGCGCCTGTTGCATGGAACTACATTTGTATTTGGAACTTAAATAATTTGTGACGTATTTTAAATATGGAACAGACTTTGTTCCATATTTAAACATACATAGTCTGTTCCATATTTAAAATACGTCAGTCATGTGTGACACTCGACCTGCTGTACCGAAAGAGTGTTTGGTAGGTAGGTAAGAATCCCGAACGATTGCTCCATCTAGACGTGACTGACGGTACGAAATAATACCAATGAAGCGTTATGTGGCTGGTAGTGACACAATTTCATGGTTCATTACAAAAACACACCACTTACAAAGTAAGGAGTAAAAAAATATTTAAGTCTTGTCGAAGACCTTCGGGTTGCTTGCGAACATTCGACACTGGGCCGGCCACTAACCTCCATCAATCAATCTGAAGTGGAGCAGCGTGGCGGAGTATGCTGTAGACCTTCCTCAGCTGTGACGGTGGGAGACCTGGCCGAAAAGTGGGACGCCTACGAGTTGTAGCTTAGCTTATATATCATTCCATTTAACTCGTTAACTTACTGGCTACCCTTTCCCAGCAGTGAGCCGGTGATTATACGAGAATGCTCAGTGTACTGCAGTATTCGAGCAACCTGCACTGCTTACCTGAAACAAAAAATTACCTACTTTAAATAACTAGACGTAACAAAAGTTAAGTAATGAATATCATCGAAAACGATTAATTTTCACAATACAACAAGATTTTAGCTAGAATAGAAGTCACGCAAATTCATAGAAAATAAGTTTGAGGAACTAGATAAACTAAGGGCTTTTATTTTTTGCACAAATTTTTTTAACTATTGGTTGACTGTTTTATTACTGAACTAGTGAACGACCGCAGCTTCGCTCGCGTGGAATTAGACATAACAATAGTTTCGTGTACACCTAGTAATATTATATAGCCTATGTCACTCAGTGAAGATGCAGCTTTCTAATGGTGAATGAATATTTGAAATCGGTCTAGTAGTTTTTATGTGAAAACATTACAAACAAATCTTTCCTCTTTATAATATTAGTATAGAAGTATAGATAGTATAGATGTAGCAGTTCCACCCCCTGCGATTCGCCCAGGTGTGGGCTCGACCCATAGGACTTTAGGTCCCCACGCCCGCATAGTTATATAATAAGTATAACCAGACCATAGTCTGTCAGAACAATTACTGTTCACTGTCTTAATAATAAGTTTCACTAGACTAATTCCGTAAGGTAGAGCTGGTTTTATAAGGCCGCAACCAGACCGTGAATCGTCGCCTTCCGTTGTTTCTCTACAAACAATTTAGTCTATCGCCGCCATCTTGACACGCTCTGTGCACACGATTCGGGAATACCTTGCTGTTTACAACTGCGCGATAGATAGGATTGGAAGGTCTTGTGTTCGAATGCATGCCGATATTTTGTACATAAATAATAACTGTTTAAGAGGGGGCGTAATACAGTCGCGATATTGTGTTATGTGATTTTGAAGTGATATAACATAAACTGGTTGTCCAGCTAACTGGAGGGCGGCCTGTGCGCCATTTCCCAAGCCGTGGTCTCTACTCAAGGACCTTTGTAACCCATCAGTTATCCATCCTTTTTTATGTTTAACTAGTGGGAAACCTTGAAAAAGTAACCGAACGTTGTAGGTGCGACGCTCGGTGGCCTACTCCGGCGCTACAGGAGGGCTCCGGGATCTCTTGTAGAACGCGCCGGTCCACTCCAGCGCAGCGCCCAAGACGGGCTCTTCCCGGTTAACACAATGCTGTGCAGCCACAAACAGCGTCGTCTTTCACGGGGTCACATGTTGGACGGTTCGAGCTCCCACTCTCACCGTCCGCAACCCCAGACACCCCCTTTTAGTCGCCTTTTACGACAGGCGGAGGCTACCGTAGCACTATTCTGCTACCGAACTACGAGTACAAGACGAGTGACACGGCCTGCCGATTGCCATTTCAGCTTGCTTAGTCGATGTTCTACGAATTTCATCATTTTGAATCCGGTGTAGTAGCGAAAGATTGAGCTCTTTCCATAGCTCGCCGAGCGACTTTGAGCTTGCGAATGAGGCCGACGGTATAGGACCACGTTTCGGATCCATAAGTCAACACTGGCAACACACACTGTTCGAACACTTTCGTCTCCAGACATTGAGGGTAATCTCGATGTAGAGATACGTCGAACCTGGTAATTTAACCTTAGCCTTATTGAATACACATTTGAATTTCATCAGGTTCGATTGCACAACAAAAAATAAATATTTCAGTACACAGCGCGAAGTTAAATACGGGCTCTAATATCTAAATCCCCGTAAAGTACCCGATAAACTGTTCCATCGCTGTCAGCCGTGAGCGTAAGCGATTCATATTATATAGGCCGTGCGCGGTGATGCCGTCAAAGCAGCCGTTACCGTAATATATTAAGCCCCTTATTCATAACAAATTAATAAACCTATTTTACCTATTATGTCTTCTTTATTCAAACATAATTCAGAATTTGCCGGAAAGTGAAACACTTTGTAGCCATTGTAGGCTTATCATATCAATTTGTTATGAATAAGGCTCTTAGGCACTCCACCAATCCGCATTGGAGCAGCGTTGTGGAGTATGCTCTAGACCTCCCGCAGCATAGTCTGTGGGGAAGACCCGTGCCGAGCAGTGGGACGTCTATGGGTCGCAGCGAAGGCTCTTAGACTTAAGTAATATACTTTTTCAATTTCAGTACCGCCTTATAATCCATTCAATTTTTCTGTCACACTGTGGGAGAAATGCGGTTTGGTATGCTTCACCTGTCTTTGAAAACAACAAGGATAACCTGTACACTTGCAGGCACACTACACTACAGTACATGCAGG
>DWTT01000916.1:0-13211 GCA_018250895.1 Carterocephalus mandan
TCATGTATGATAAACAACTCATTGTTAATTCCCTTTGACCACGCGGGCGGAGCCGCGGGTAAAAGCTAGTATTATATTATAGTGAAGATGCCGCTTTCTAATGGTGAAAGAATTTTTGAAATCGGTTCAGTAGATTTTGTGTGAAAACATAAATATATTAGTATAGAATAAGATAGTATATTAGTATAGAAGAAGATAATATATTAGTATAGAAGAAGAAATATTAGTATAGAAATGCGCAAAACTGATACGAAACAATGACTCCAAGTTGTAGAAGCTCCCATTCCAACTGCTAAACACACGGTCTTTTGGGTGGTAAACAGAACAAAAATCTAATTATAATATCTATTGACATCGCATACCTGTCCGGTATCTGATCGACTATTGTGAGTCACTTAAACATATTAATTGTTTAGAATACATGTTATAAATAATTTATACCCAACACCCAAAACTAATTAAATAGTATCTAACTACTTATCATTAGTATCATTAGCTCATTTTTATTGTTTGGTAACAATCTAGCAATCCAATCACTTATATTAGTGATGCTGATGTGATGTCCACGGGTTGCGTTGTTCTACACACCTATTGTACCTAGGCCTATGTCCAGCAGTGGACCCCAAAAGGCTGATAGATGGATGGATGGATAGATAGTAGGTACCTAGGTTCCTATAGTTATGGTGGTGGTCGCCTTTGTCCGATTAGCTTAGCCCATTATATCGTGCCATTATGCGTTATCACGTATGATAAGTGATAAGTGCCGGCTAGGTGTCCAGCCAGCCTAGCTCCGTCCAGAAGCGCAGAAGAGAAAAGATGAAAAGTTCAGCGGTCTGTGTAAAAAACTACTTTTTTTTCCCCCTTTTTTTATAGGATTTTGATAAAAACATAATATGTAAATATATTTTGGTCCGTAGTACCTTCCCTGCTACCCTGATGAAAGTACCTTCGGAAATCTGGTGGTCAATTGCGTAAAATTTGTTTATGGCGTAAATATGTTGGATTCCTGAGTAAAATTTTAGCGTTATAATTTTTTTTAAACTCAGTTAATAATGATTAATTGCAAAATAATAATTTCAATGCATTATATAATTGCACTTATCGGATGTACTAACAATAGGTTTGTAGATAAATTGTTTTGCAAATGATCCTCAACGTGGTTCCGTCAAATTAAACCTGTACTAATGACATCAGACTCATGGCTGGTTTAGCCATGAGTGTTCCGTACCAAATTGTACCGTACATAATGTCACATTTACCACAGTACATTACATTTAACAGGATTATTTTTCTATTTAATTAATTTTATCCTATTTTTTTTAAGGCGGTTGTTATGTGAAAAAAGTGAAATTTGAGAAAAAAATAGTTTTATGTGTAAAAATACAGTAAAACTTTTACGAGACTAATAGTATTACCTGGAAAATAAAGAAGTCTTTAGTTTCACTGTGTATACTCGTAGATTGTCCAATAATGTTATGGGGATGATAGCGAGTATAAAGAACACTGAGAGTATAAGAAACTGCCACAATGTCTACTTCCATGCAAGCAAAGTTGCGGGCGTACACTAGTGCGATATAAAGCCTGACTGGAAAAGGGAGAATTTACGAGGAGGACTCTGCCTCTAAATGAAAAAATATATTGACTGCGATAGTATACTACGTACAAACTAAACTTATTAAAAAAAACTAATTCATAGGTTAAACTCTCACTCAACTCAACTCTCTAGGTTAGGTCTCACTGAGTTAAATATATCAATGGGTCTACTCTTATAGCTAATTAATTTGTAATATGTAATTGATTCTCTTTTAAAGTATTTTTTGAACCATAACTTTTCACCTTGCACTTAAGAAATAAGATCTTTTTTTTATTCTTTTCTTCAGAGATATCGTGTTTCGGTTGTGTATCTAAATAAAACAGAATAATTTTAACGCATTTCTGAACTCTAAGCAATTATTCCGTGTTTAAAGGTCTTTGACTTTCCGTTTTCGGTCATGATTTCGCGCGGACGGTAACTTCAATCCACCTATGTAAATGTAGAGATGAGGTATTATAAGTTTTTATGATGTTTTTATGAAGTCGTAAAAATTGTGTCGCCTGATTACGGTCGTAATCAGGGACCGTTACTTGATTTACTTAGTCATGTTTAGATTTGATCTTGCATGGTTTTATGTACTTACTACTTACGACTCTATGTATATCTAGGTATTGAATTGTATGCTGAGAGGTGTCAAGCAAGGGGATGTAATCTTCCCAAAGCTTTTCGTTCAAGCTGATGAAGTGGAAAGGTCGCGGTATTAACATCAATGGCGAACACCTCACACACCTCCGATTTGCCGATGATATAGTGTTCTTGACGGAATCGCTGTATGACCTCAGCACCATGCTATGAGAAATGAACAGTGCCTTACAACGGGTGGGTCTGAGTCTGGGTCAAGCTCAGAGTCAAGCTCAGCGCGCTATGGAAAGACCTATGCTCGGTATTTCGCTACGCGACCGAATCAGAAATGATGAAATCCGTAGACGAACAAAGCTCACCGACATAGCTCGCAAACAGTACATACGTTGAAGTGGCAATGGGCTGGTTCGTTCGCAGGGCTGATAATCGGTGGGCAAGAAAAGTCCTCGAATGGAGACCTCGACTTGGAAAAAGGAGCACAGGCCGCCCTTCGACAAGGTGGACGGACGGACGATCTGAATAAGGCAGCGGGAAACCGCTGGAATCAGAAGGCACAGGACCGGTCGGAGTGGCGTCATTTAGGAAAGGCCTATGTCCAGCAGAGGAACACTAAAGGCTCATGATGCCGACGAAACAATTTTTTTGTTTTCATACAGCAGATTAACTTATTTGTGACGCTAAAAGTATTTTAGTTTTCGACAACACGAAATTATTATATTCCACGACATTAGAATACCTCTATCTAAGTGTTCATAATTTATTCTCCCCCGACAAATGCTTACCAATTATTCGTTACCTATATTTTTAATAATTAGCAAAACATAATTGTTCAACCCATTAATGAAATGACTTAAGCCATTACCTAGATATTTAAATATGGTAATCGGTTGTTATTTGACTGAATTGGAAATTCCCACTTTAACGCTAACTACGATCAACTTGGTTGGTGCCACCACTAATATTTTTATAATATGTTCAAAAGCATGCAAGAACTGTCTTTTTATTTTCATCGCTCAGCATTTCTCATAAAGCGAAATTTTGTGTAGAATAAGATACAAAGATCTATTTTATTGTTTACACTAGTATGTGGTCATCACTACCCTTTCTTTGTCCTACTGTTGTTGTGGTCTGTTTTATGGGAGGGATTATTAGTAATTTATATTTAGTTACTTAGTAGGTAGATACCACAGAAAATAATAAATCAAATCAGTATCATAAAACAGGGTTATTCAAAAGGTTACCAGCCTATGCTACCTAGACGCAAAATCTAAAATACGAGTATGTACATAAAAATCGTTACTTGGAGCTTTTTCAGATTCAGATTCATTTATTTTTCATTATATGGTATTTTGTATACGCTTAATGAATGTCATAACATTTTTTATCTACCGCCGGTTCAAAAAAACTTCAAATTAAGTATCTAAAAATTGTAACCTTATTGTAACAGTTACTTTTTATTTGAATAAATATGATTCATTAAGTAAATGTCGGAAATTGTAATGGATTTTATTTGATGGATGCGATTAATTTTTAGTCATTCATTCAACACTTTATTTTATTTTCGAGAAAATGAAACAGAGAAAAGGAGAATTTTGGGCGTAACCATATTACTTTTATGACTGAATAAATTATACATCGTTAAGCTAATACGATAACGATTAACAACGAGCTATCAATATTCGTATTATTTTTTTGACAGAATCAATATTTGTTAACTTTCTATAGTGGGTTTCTCCAACTTTTTTCTTTTCATTAAGGGTTAACAAGACACACGAATTAATTGGATAAACTATTAGATGCATTTTACTGTTAAAATGCATCTGCACTGTAAATCCATCAACTCTTTCCAATTGAATGATAACATCACACATTACATATTTTAATTTAGTTTTGATTGAAAATGTGCCTACATATATTTGTACGTTACGGTTTACCTTTTCTTATAAAAAAATTACTAAGATCATTAACCATACCTACATCAACATGATCAAACCATGACCACTTATGCATAATTTATTTCCTTAGAGTGTGTTGGCAACATTATATTTTAGTTATCTAAAGGAGTTGACACTTATCTCACAATTTTTTCATCCATCCAGGGTTGACTAGGAGAGTATGTCAACGGCCATCAGGCATTAAATCTTTGCGTAATGTTGACATAAATTTACGATTATCAAATAAAGGAAATAAAAATATTTTTTATATAACTTTCTAAGGAATCCCTCTTTTTATTTCTTCATACTACTTTCTTTTTCTTTAACAACTTGTCCTGGAGTATACCTACTCTATCTCGCTGCCCCAGTGTACGAATAGATGAAGATCGACAACAGGACTCTACATACATATATGTTGATATCCGACATTATTCTTTCATGGCTTTGGCCACTTGGTTTGAAGCGCTATGTGCTCCTAGCGGTCACTCTCCAGATTGAAGTCAATTTGTACTACTAAGTTCACAGGCAGCATGTACGTCAATCGTATGGCACGGTCGGTTTGTGGATGGGTGACCATTGCATGGGCGCTAACGTGCTTCGGAGGGCACGTTAAGCAGTCAGTTAGGGTTGGTTTCTAATATAAAAACAATCGTTAAGCCTTTGGTAGCTTGAAAACATTGGAAAGTGGGTTGTCCACTAACGCCATTGGAGTAGAATGGAGGAGCATGCTCTAGACCTCCTGCAGCTGCACCGGTCTCCCGTGCCCAACAGTAGAGCTGCATGGGTTGCAGACTATCAGATGATCGCTTTCAAATACAACTACAAGCTAAAAGTATTACCGGATACCTTAGCTACCCGAGAGAAACCCCGGACCGAAAGACAATTGCTTTAAGACCAATTAATAAATGGTTCAAGTGAGTGTGAATGACTATATATACCTAGGTTCTTTTACCATTACAATGAGTTATCACCTATGTATGGGTACCTACACCATAAATTAAGACAAAAAACTATAATTGAAAATAGTGTGAGTAGATTAATTTAACCTTTGTACCTTTAAAGGTACTTTAATGCCTCATTCTTGTCCTGAGAGTTTATGTTATTAGCTTTAGTTATTACTAAAAACCTTAAATAGGTATTATTTAGGTAAATATAATATTCCATGGAATAAACGGTCATGAATTCATGATAATACTGTATATCTAAGCTGGATCTAAGTTTAAGAAAATTAACATGTGCACTAAACTGTAACCTATACTGTAATACTTGTGGAATGCATGTAACATCAAAAGATATTTGTACAATTTATGTCTAATCAACATTGTCTTCCTCAAAATTATTAGAAGCTGGGTTCATGCATTGGTGGGTTGGTACCACAGGTTGGTACATTATGGATAGTGTAGTCGCAAACTACATATTATTGAGTGTAAATCTGAGCAGCTCAAAGAATTGTCATCTAGTTGTTGATAGCCAGCGTAAACCGATCTAACTACAGCCGCACACGCACGAACAATAAAAAATACCGGTTCTTAATCTTGATCATGATTCTTTGTTGATCATTAAGGTACGTATGATTATCTTCAACACAGGTCCAAAGCCAAATAAGCATACAATAGGTTTGACTCACCATAGCAGAGGCACGCTTGCAGGCACACAACAGTTGCGAAGACCAATCCAATCATTCTGAAGACTTGTTAACGACTGATGCACAAGACAAGCTAATATACGTATGTAACAGAACAGACACAAGTAACCCCAATGAATGTTCGACGCACAGTGTTGGTATACAGACGCCGCACTGATATAAAAGTGCTTATCAAACCGCTCTATAGTTTTTCTAACGTAGCCGACGGCCGTGCGTGATAAGACGTGCGGTTCCTTGGTATACATCTGTTAATTGGTCAGTCTTCCGTCCATCTCAATACTCTCCAAGCATCATATAAACATCCGGGGGCAATGTCACAAGACATGCTCTAGCACTGTCATGGGAAGTCTGATGTAATGAAGGCAAAGTGACTTAGAAAAGTCAGTTAGATAAGTGAATCAACTTTAAAAGATAGATGCTATCTCGGACTTATAAAGAGGAACAATTCCGTCATACATATTTTTTGCGTAATTTTGACCGTATACGCAGCGCACGCAACGTTTTTGCAACATTTTTCATTGGTGCTCCTACTGTTGTAGCGTGATGTTATATAGTCTAGAGTCTACCTCTATAATTGGACTATCCGAGACAAAATTATTTTTTATTTCGAACCAGCAGTTCTTGAGATTAACGCGTTCAACAAAACAAACTCTTCAGCTTTATAATATTACTATATAAATACATACATACATCTACATAATTTACCGACTGTTAGATTTGATTTGTTCCAATTCTTTTATCTTTTTTTTCATACTACAGATACAGCACCACAACCACACCACAACCCTTTCATTGTCCCGCTGCTGGGCATTCCTCTCCGAATGGAAGCGGTTGGGCCTTAGTCCAACGCTGGCCAAGTCATTAATGGTAGACTGCACATGCCTTCGGTAACATCATGGAGAACTCTCAGGATGCAGATTTCCTTACGATGTTTCCTTCACCGTTACAGTGGGTAACATTTATTAATTTTTAATATCGCACTTGTCTTAGAAAAGTCATTGGTGTGTGCCGCTTGGTTTTGAACCCGGACAGCTCGAGTGAGAGGCGAGTTTGATACTTTGATACCACTGGGCTGTCACCGTTTTTTTTTTATATGACCTGGTACGTATTTTAAAGCATACACTTGTTAAGTCGGAATATAGTGATATTGGCATTGTCATTTTTAGGTTTTGAAAAAAAATAGCAAATTGTTAATGGTGAGAGACCGGCACTTTTCTATAGGGCCGGGGTTGAGTTGAAGTCTTAGGCATGTTAGCTATTTGAGTTATTTAGGTACCTACGTCCTCACAGTGTATAAGAATTTCTGATACTCGGTACCTGTCCTTACTCTGTGGTTGCTTGCTGGTCCATAAAAAATATGAGGAAACTTGCATGCCTAACAATATTGCTCTTAAAGCCAAGTCTGCCAATTCGCATTTAACAAACGATAGACAATTAATTCCTTCCACGTTTTCAAATTATTTCCTGAATTATCCGTGTAGGTACAGATCATTTTCATTTAGGTATTTACTTGAGATCATCTCCACCAATCCGCATTGGAGTAGCATGGTGGAGTATGCTCTAGACCTCCCGCAGCATAGTCTGTGAGGGAGACCCGTGCCCAGCAGTGGGACGTCTATGGATTGCAGCGGATTTGAGATCATACAAACGAACGAGATTGACGATAACACAGTTTTATCGAGATTGACGATAACACAGTTTTACCGCAGCCAGAAATCGAACCTGGAACCCCCAGCTCGTCTGCAAATGTAACTGCAATGGTTGGCTCACTTATGAACAAGGGATACCCTTGATTAATGAGATTGATAAGTTTAAATACAGCGTATTAATTTAACTATATCAGACCGAAGAGATAAAATCTATTATGCTGAAGCGCAAGAGATCAAGGTGAATGTCAGTGATAAATAAATAACCAATGACCTACTGTCCGTGTAGACTACAATCATACAAATACCTACTCTTGACTTTTAACATGTAAAAAAATAAAAAAGGATGCGTGGTTTCACATGACTGGCCCGTTGGCGCAGTCGGCAGTGACTGTGCCTTCTGCATCAGGGGTTCGTGGGTTCGAAACCCACTCAGGACAAACATTCGTGTGACGAACACTTGTGTTTGTTCTGTGTCTGGATGTTAATTGTCTATTTATGTATGTATTTAAAAAAATCTATGTATATGTATATCAGTCTCTGACACCCACAGAACTGCCACAGGCTCTGCCTAGTTTGGATTCATAATGTAAGGATGTAAATGATATGTATTATTATTTATTACTCATTATTACTACTTATTATTTTTATGATTATTATTAATTATTACTTTTATCCTTTCTCCAGGCCCAGAGTAAGTCATAATTTAATTATACCATTAATCACGCCATCTATTGACGAGGAACGGAGGTTCGTTGAAGGAATGAGTTTTACAAGTTAAGTGCGATAAAAAGTTAAATGTACTGGAATGGTACCGATCGCGCCCGTCGTTGCTTAACTCTTTCGATCACAATGAATCGACGCGAGTCATTGGGCTATGGACGCTACTTTCTCACCTTTACTTAGTTTTGTACAAATGGGTTCAAATCACTAGTGTCTACTCGGGGTACTTATTTATCTATCTTATATCTATCAAAATAATGTTTATTTTATATAATAGTAGATAGCATACAATACAATATAGCATAATGTATAATAATAGTAATTATTGTATGGTCGTATTCGGGAGATCACAGATCTAATAATACTCTACATTTTATTTGTAATAGTTTAACAACGATGCCACCCTACCATTACATACAACATCAATGGTGAGGTATAAAAGCTCGATACGTAATTATGGTGTAATTATTACGATATTCGTGCCCCACGCTTCAATTGTCAAAACATCACGATTACCATCCGTGGAACCGGATGAAATGGGTTTCTGGGTTTTTCTTACACTCGTGAAGCAATATCTTATTAAATAATGCTAAACATACACACTAATAAGGTCTTTATTTAATAAGCATAGGCATTAAACTTGAGTAGCACTGACTGGATCGCATAGAAGTCCTAAGTGGTCCTGTGTACCAGATGATACTCGTATGTTTACATAAGTCGATGTCTGTATGTACATAAAGATGCAAATGCGACCTCTATTCAAGGACAGGTTGTAGAGCCTATAACCAACCAACTATAAATGTTCTAATTAAATCTCTCTTGAGTCTAATCTTCTAATCTAATCTAATCTCTCTTGCTAATCTACTAAGTGTAGTAAGTGAGTTGTTTTTGGTAGAACATACTTGGTTACATAGGTGGTTAGATCATTTGAACTTCATGAACAAATTCTATCCCTAAAAGTAGTAAACAGGCTTAGCAAGCCTTAATTTCCGTGTAGCGTAGGAGTTTGTGTTCGTAATTGAATGTTTTTTTTGTATGGTCTCACCATGGACTAGGCCCTTTATAAATTCAACAAAGGCAAATCTGGAATTATCTCTCTACAGTAAAGAGGAAAGCGAAGCCCCCACTAAAATAAAAAACGAACACTCAAAAGTTAAATTAAAATATCAAAAAACCAAATATTACTAAACAAATATTACGTTATACAAGTAATTTTTTTATGTTGATGTAAGATAGCAAACGAGCTTGCTGCTTCACCGATCCGTTGCCGCCCATGACAACTGTGACTGACTTTGAACAAGACTCTAATTGAGACTAGGATATTGGTAGGTCCTGTTAACAGAGAGAGTTCATAATTTTCTTTTTATTATTTCTTTTTTTTAGTTGGTTAGATCGTTAGTGGCATCTGGACTGGGGCGGTACTGTTAGTGATAGTGTTAGCTGGTGTTAGTAAAAGTCCAATTAGTAGTTTTTAGCAAGTCTCTTATAGGTTTCATATAAAACCTATATATAATAATAAATATCATGGTCATATCACACACAGCCATCTGACCCTAAACTAGGCAGAACCTATGGCTGTCATACTGATATACAAAGATAGATATTTTTTAAATACATACTTAAATAGATATTAACATCCAAACACAGAACAAACACAAGTGTTCATCACCCACGTCCCAGCAGGCACTGGCACTGGCAGGGTCACTACTAATTGCACCAACGGGTCAAGGTATCTAGCTCCTTATAGGTTTTACCACCTAAAAACTACGTGAAGATCAAAAAACTAAAATTTAAAATTAAACCGAAATGAAAACTCATGTGAAATATATTTTGCTATTAGAATTTAATAGGCTCTTTTCGCTAGAAGTTTGTAGCATGAAATTAATAATTAGGCAAGGTAATGCTATACAAATTATATATAAAGTATACTGAACTATCTATAAATCAATATCGTTATAATTTAATTTTCATTTAGCAGTAGCTTCCCGCTCATTTTCTTCATAACATTTTAAATCCTTGATATTTCCGTCAATTATCTAATTTTCTTGTAATTCTTATGCTTAGGTTTTTTTAATTTCTAACGGCTTATTCTAATTCTAACTACTTAAAGCTACGGTTGGAAGTCGTACTCGCTAATTTTGCCGTCATTGTTAATAACTCTGTGTGCGGCACTGAACCCTCCAACGCTGCGGCCACCGACGCTGTTAGAAGACTGGAATGAGGATTCCGACTCGCCGTAAACGTGCACTTCTGGCCCGCCTCTGAGGGACTTGATATCTTCGGATAGCGGTAACTGGAAAGTTAATTATACGACAATTAATTACTTGGGTAGCAAACGAACATGCAGCAAAGCTTCCAAAGACAACTGTGACATATTTTTGAACAAGACTCACATAGGGACTGGGATGGTTACTCCAGTATCAATGAATGTAAATCAGAACATTACTCGGGCAGTATGTAAGTAGTTATGAGGACTCTGGCAGGGACTATTAGGGACAGTTAGTCCTGTTAAATGGTTTTAATAATCCTGTTAGTAATTTTTAGTACAAGGTTCGTTCTAAGTCAGTCGGAGTTGCGTCAACCATTAAAGATCTAGAGAAGTGTAACCGAAAACCGCATCTTTTCACCCGGAAAACAGTAGCTTCAAAAACAGCCAAAAACAAGTATTTCCCGGTGGAAATGGTACTAGATACCGTAGCGAGCGGTGGTACGGTGCTCGGCGAATTCATAATAGAACTATTAGGTTCCATATAGGATCAACGATTTATTAATGTCGTTGATAGGAGGAACGTTCGTTTATGTTATGTATGGTTATAAAAATTGGTAATAAAAGATTTTAAATACAATTCGATTATAAAGTATTCGAACGTATAAAGCAAGTAAATTACTGAAAACTGAATAATAATACTTACAGGCCAGTTGTTTACACCGACATTTTGTATTATTCTGAAACGTTAAAATAGATATATTTTTACATATATTATGTTAACTAAGTAAACAATTATTAGCTTTTCTACTAAATGGTAGAGACCATTTGCCTTGCCTTTTTTGACGGAAGGCTACATGAAATAATACACCAGAAGATAATCAAACTCAAACTTCACCTACAGTTCGCCCGATCAATTCTATCGAGATATCGATCGATAGATTAAAAATTTATCGATATCTCAACTGAGATTGATATTCCAGCGTGAATTGGCAGAGCTATTTAACCTGTTAGGTACTTACAATTTTCTAAATTCGTCCCAATTCCCGGACTGTGCCGCTGCGGCCAACGCGTTTGGTTGAAACGGGACCTCTGAAAGAAGTGAAAAAACAGTTTCATTATAATAAAATAAAAATATTAGTATGTAGGTAGTATTTCAATCTCAGGTGATGTGTTTTTTTGTTTGTGTGATTTGGGTATTTGCGTTAGTTAGGCTAGGGCAGTTAAAACAACAAAATACACTAATGACTATAACTACTGTATGAACTGTACGGAATCAGGGATGGATGAATGTAGGTTCTATTTAGTTTTCGCATGTGACAATAGTTAGATAGAAACCGCCACCAAATTCCAAACTACCGCATCTGATCTCTTTTTTTAAAGTGACTGTGTTTCTATTATTTGTGATTTTCAGTTAAACTTAATATGTAGAGGCAACCATCTTAGTTCTCAACGGTGGTGATGTATCTGTTGTCAAGGAGACTCATATTAGTCTTGTTTCAAGGTCCGTCACAGTAATCATGGATACTGCATGCTCATTTGCTATCTTATATCAATAAAAAGGCATTGTAAAGGTATGGAATGTAGAAGAACAATACTTGTTGTAATACTTTATTTGGCACGAAACATTAATTCGCGCGCCACCATAAATAACTTGAGAAGCTAGTTTGTATGAAAATACATATTTGCAATATCATTAGCGCCTCTAAGTGGTATTCTTGTCACATATTTTCCCAAATTGCCACTATTTATATTCAAATCGTCACGGAATTCACATTTTATCCTTTGTCGTTGATTTCATCTTGTTATAATTCATCTATTTACAAGCTAATGGCGCCAAGTGGTTGGAAATGCTAATTATTTTCTCGATAAATGATTTCTGCTGGCGCCTATTTATTTTCCCGTTTTGCATTTAAATGTCTTCACTTAAAATAAAATATAGATATGGCTTAAGTATATACGTCACGTTATATCCTTAGTAATATATAAATGAGAAAGTGTGTTTGTTGGTTTGTCTTGAATTTTTGCATAGACGGCATATTCGGCCTGGAGAGTGACACACTTTTTATCCCGGAAAGTTGTACGGTTCCAGTGAAATGGACAAAACACTGAAATTCATTCATAGTTCGAATTTTAATCGATCAATTTTTAACCGATTGATGGCTATCTCGGATTATGATTGGCCGAACTGCGGGTGAAGCTAGATTTCGTTGGTGGTAATCGTTGGTGTAGCTTTCCGTTGTGAAAGGCTATAAATACTTATTATTATTTTAAATCCCTTTTTACGTTTGTCTGTACATAGACAACAACGACTAGACGCGGGCGGAGTCGCAGGGAAAGCTAGTTACTGAATGATTTTATTTATGATAATAATCCGGCATGGTGCATTTCATAACAACATCAACATCCCACTGTTAAAACCTATGAAGGAAGCTCATTCCACAATTTACAGGTTCAAGGCAGGAAAAACCGAAATTGATCCGTGTTGGTGGTCCTATAGAAATCCAGTCGGTGTGGATGAAAATTCTGTCACAGATTACTAACTACTTACTACCACTGTCCTAGGCGAGTAAGCATGCGAGAGATATCCACGCTGTTATTCAAATATTTTTATTTTATTTTATTCATAACCTAGCGCAGCATCAGACTTAGGACCGCTATAAATATTGACTGAATTTGTTCCTGAGGTCAATCTCCAGTTGACCGTGACATATTACTATCAATTTAACACGTGGACTGCTTACTCGGACTTGCGTGTATAATGTCAACGCGGTATCCTGTACTACTTAGGTATTTCTTTAATTTATACTAGTGGACGCCCGCAGCTTCGCTCGCGTGGAATTAGACATAACAATAGTTTCGTTTACACCTAGTAATAATA
>DWTT01000917.1:0-13208 GCA_018250895.1 Carterocephalus mandan
GTTGACCTTTAACCCATCTGTATAGGTAGGCATAGTCCATTCTTTACTAGAAATAACTACCTACCTCGGTTAAGATTGGTACAACATAGTTGGGTACAAAAATAATGTGAACTTGTTTTGCATTAATTATTAATGTGGGTGTAAAGGTTTTTTAATGGAAAAAAGGTAGAATAAAAAGATAACTGGTGAAAACTGGATATAGTACACATACTCGTATGCCTTCACTTCAAGGATATAGACAGGCGTACTCGTAGATCAGGCGTGATGCTTATGTTGTGTCTTTTTCTAAAATTGCAAGATCGCAGCAGCAAGTTGCAAGACCGCAGACCTTATCCGTTCTGCGTTGTGATCACCTGCGATGACGTCACCCCCATCGCGACGGCCTTCGCGGCTGGTCTTTGACCCCGGGGCCCGGGCTCGTGGCCCGTTAAGCAATGCAAATACATGGAAGCGTGTACGGCAGTCGGACGTGTTTCTGCGTGATTTTTTTCCGTATTTATTTATTTTTTATTTATTAAACATTAATACCAGTCAACTCTTGGTGACGTGTAGAAAATTTTGCAAGTCCTGTGATTTGAGTGATTGAGGCAGGCATAAAAAAAATTTAACGAGAAAAGAAATAAAATGGATGAAAGGACTTATACATACACAAAATGCATACATACATACATTTATTATATAATTATAGTATTAAGTATCGTAGTATACAACCATAAGTTGTACTATCATTGGTTTATTAATTATTAATAAGTAAGGAGGCTTACGCTTATAGTTATTGCAAATCAAGCGATATCGCTTGATTTGCCTCTACTTAATAAATGTAGCAGTAACACTACGACATAAGTCTAACTAAAGCAACACTCACTCTCATGACAATACTTCGCGGGCTAACTGCATGCCGCCTTTCAGAATGAAGTGAATTTGGTAGCGATTTTTTAGGATTTGATTTAAATTGATTGATCTGATTAAAATGGTAAAGAAGTGTGTATGTGTGTGAGTCTAAAAGTCTAAAAGACGGCCGTCAGTGACTTGCAAAGTATACATGTTTAATAAGTTCATTAGACGGCTAAAGTTTTGGACAAATTTCTAAAGGTTGAGGCAAATGCTCATAAAATATTTCTGAGATATACGAGTAGGTACTGGTTTCAGGAATCCTTCTGGGCTAGCTCAACCGGCTACTTTAGCCGTGTTTTTTTATACTTACAATTTAAGGTACCTACGATACATTAAAATGTTCACGTGATGATTTCATTATTGGTCATAGATTTAATTGGTGAAGTGTTGGATTTATACGGAATATTTTTCCTAGCACCAGAAGTTCCAACAGACTTAGCAACGGCGCAAAGATGACGTTTTGTTAAACGTTTTGCAACTGAAACATAATCAAACCAAATATTTCAATTAGCAATGGCGTATGAAAAACTGACAGAAATAATATTTTTTTCTCAGTAGTAGTTAATCACACACTCCTTTATTTAATTGTTAAAGAATCTGATTTACCTTATCGGTATGCAATTTATTAACAGCTAATTTAGGTAATTTCTGTTTGTACTGTTTTAATATTGTACTATATCTAATAATATGTATGCTAATTAATAAATATTTCTCTTTCAGGTATGTTGTGTCGATTGATTGCTGACTGAGGGTATTTTAAATTGTAAATTGTGAAGTGAGTATTAGTGAAGTAATGATATTATAAACTGTATTTATATTATATATCTAATAACGATTCTAAAATAGGTAACAAAACATACGAAAATAAACTTATTAAGTAAGGAATTTAAATATTTAAACATGAATCCAATAAGATCAAGAGCGTGATTAAACAGACGATTGTACAAACAGACAAACAACTATTAGCATTGAAACTTATCTGGAAATGGGGAGATAATTGAAGAAAATTGAAACGCCATTTGCGAAATGATCACTATCTATATCAGATGGGTTCGACCTCGAACGGCTGTTTGATCTAATTCAATTTTGGATGTCAGATAAATTTCAGTCTTTGGCAATTCAGGGGGCAAAATAACGTTAATCTGAGTAACAGACATGAATATTTCTTTGCAATTAAAAAAATAAGTCGTTGCATAGTTAAGAGTGCTCTGCATATACTCGTACATACAATTTTTATTACAAAGTAGTAAAATATATAAATAACAGATATCAATACAGTTTCCACTAATAACTAATACATAATTGAGTTTTAGTATTGTTTGAAGCATCGCTATGTAAAAAGAAAAAAAATTACAGACAGACAGACAGACAGGGCCTAAACTATAAGTGTTAGAAACTTGATATTTTGCACAGGGGTTCCTTTTATAACGTAAGGATATTTGAAAATTCACCCCCTAAGGGGGTAAAACGGGGGTGCAAAGTTAGTATGATACTGCCGTTTTTGAAGTCAAGTGGGCAACGCGTTAATGGGTCTTATTCTACGCGAGCGAAGCTGCGGGCGTCCACTAGTAATAAATAAATAAAAATACTCAAAATTTTTACCGCCTCAGCTTTCAGTATCATCTGACGTAACTCCGTCCCTTTTGATCATCTTTAGACCGAAAAATGGAGCAAGTTCTTTGACTACAACTTTGTATGGTTTCACCTCGGAATGTATCAAATATTGTATTTAATTTTGCATTTTTAATATTCGGTAAGACTAGTAGCTACCTTTTTACATTTTCAACTTTTAAAAAACCTCACTTGCTCTTGCCTCAAAACCTGTATGGGACTGTATACGAAACATCTATGGGACGAAACGGGCGAAAGTAATGAGTAAAATAGGAAAGTAAGACTGATTAAGCTTAGTTTCATGGAATCTACCATTCATCTTATTTATCTTATTTTTAACTTAGTCACTTGTGCTTGTAAATTACGAGTAAGTGTAGTTAAGTGTTATAATTTTATTTCTAATGAACGTCATTACATTTCCGTCTTAGGGTCTTAGTCTTAGGGTTCCGTACCTATATCTATAAAAACGGCAAAAAAATCATGTCTGTTGCATGGGAGCCATTAGATATTTATTTTTCAGTTTTTGGTATTTGTTGCTATATCAGCAACAGAAATTCATCATCTGTGTAAAATTTCAACAGTCTAACTATCACGGTTCATGAGATACGGCCTGGTGACAGACAGACAGCGGAGCCTTAGTAATAGGGTCCCGTTTTACCTTTTGGCCACGTAACCCTAAAAATGTAGCACAAAATTTGCTAATTACTTCTAATTCTTTGTTTGCGTCGTACGCAACTTAGGCGTCAACTGCACCTTGAGACAGACTATTAATTCGTTAATGAAACGTTATTGTTATAAACCATTATTAAAGCTTAGCGAGCGAGTAAATATCTAAGCCTCAACATTACTTAGCTTAAGTCCAGCTTACGTTATAATTAAAACTGAACTTGAGATAACCATATTTTCATTAAATGCTGACTTCGTTCGAGCTCTAAGTTTACTAAACTAAGTGCAAATGTCGTTTTACGTCTGGAGATTTTTCTAGGAATGATGTTTTTGCAGTTTTTAATTATGTAAAGCAGTTTTTAGTTTCTTCTCAAATGTAACGAATATTCTTTTTTTTACCGGTAGGTACCAATCCAGCCAAATAACTAGGTACAGTTGTTTTATTTTTAAAATTGCACAAACCGCTAGATGTAATTAAGAGTATGGACACGCGCACACTTGTGTGCGTGGAAACAAGCAAATAAGAGCAATACTACTACTGCTTACTACCACACCTATCAAAAATCTCTCTTAAATAATGCACAGTATAGAGACAATGTATATCAGCCCCCACATTAATGGCGATTCTGAAGAATTAAAATAAAAAAACTAAAACGAAGTAATATAAAAGTCAATTACTATAAAGAAAGGATTGTGACAACTTGACAAGTGAACGCGCGCCGAATATTGCAAGAAATATCCACCACTGTCTATAATCGAGGGTAGCAGCATATTTACTTTATTTTTTAGCATTATTAATTTCACAGGCTTATATTAAAATTGTAGGGTACCGGAGATCAAAGGTAGGTCGTTTTATTAATATTGGTTATAAGCAAATTGTTACAATTTTTTAGGCAGTCATAATTATAGGTTGTTGTATTTATGTAATTTTAAAAAACATCATTTTTTTATTATCTTTTGTAACGTGATAATATATCATATACCAGCATCGATTCACTTCAAATTTCATGGTTTATTCAATTCATATGCAAACTGCCGTTAGTTCGCATACCTGTTATCTCTATAAAATTCTGTATTCATTCTTCCTCCATCATAGTGAAAAATGAATCCGTCAGAGAGAAGTATGAATGTATACTTACCTTCGTTGTGCTTAGTTGTTGCTTTTGCACATGGATGACGATAGGTTTTCTTTCATCTATGATACTGCAGAAACGTGTTTGATAAGGTTTGAAATAAAATCCCTAAAATGTTTCTTATCTAAATTTACTGCTTGCGAACTAGGTAAAGGTGAGTAAAGTTAAGAAAACTATTCAGCGAACTCTCCGCATCTGCAATAGCCTTGACTCTGCGAGGAAACTGCAGCCTTGGTGCCATTGAATTTTCTATTCCGTTCACTTATTATGAATATTAGACCGCAAACTGGCTCGTTGAAATTCCCATTTTCAGTCATTCAACTGAAGTTGGCTGAAAGCAAAAGTTAATTCAATGAGGTTTATGGTTCGGCGGTCGCTTTTTATGTCGCATAGAACTAGTTGTCAAAGGAAACAAGTCCTGCTTAATGTACTCGTATTGTGTTGTTCGCCGTAAACAATTTTTGCCTTTATACAGTTTCGCATTTTAGTTGTATTCTCAATATTATGATGAAGCATAATATATCGTATTTACTCGTATTTGTTAATGCGGTGACAGCCCAGTGGCTATCGAACTCGCTCGTATTTACTCGCTTTTCTCTTTTGACTTCTCTGATGACTTTTCTAAGTTATGTGCGATTTAAGAATTAAGAAATTAAATGTCACTTGCTATAACGGTGAAGGACACGCCGTAAGGAAACCCGTATGCCTAAGAGTTCTTCATAATGTCTCAAAGGCATGTGAAGTCTGCAAGTCCGCACTTGGCCAGCGTGGTGGACTAAGGCCAGCGTGGTGGAGAGGAGACCCGTCATTATGTTTACGTAACCATATGTATTACTAATTTCATCAACGTTTAATGTTTTCGAATTTACCTACTTTACGGCTAAATACCTTATAGCAATTGACTACTCAGCATTAAACCACTTACCAGGTTGCCACTCAGGCGTTCTATCGGAAAATATGCCGACCTAAATTATTGTTCACTCCAGACGGCCAACGACCGTAACTTTGGCTAGTTCCTATAGGAAATCACCCTAACGAGCCCTTTTTAAGGTCAGTTAATTAAAGTTCCATCCCTTTTTATGCTATCGTTAATTTTCCTTACAATTAGTCCTTGTCGTGATGAGGTCAGCGTTAAAATATTAGTCAGTGAACGATGGCTTGAAAATAAATTATTTGTTGGATATCATCTAAAAAAGAAAAAAAATGTTACCCTTTTGTATCTTGTAACATCTCAATTTCCACTTTTTTAGACTTACATATATATTTTCTTTTTTTATTTTTGTATTTTAAACGCTAGTTAAACGGTTAAGGCCTGTCCCTCCATAACACAGTGCATGCTAAAATGGAGGCAAGGGATCAAACTCTAAACAATGTATTTTACATTCAGTTCTTTTGAGATTTTTGTATTTTGTATACTCTTCAATTTCTAATATTTATTGACCAGTTTAGATATTGTTTAATCTTTGACCACGTTAAAAAAGATACCTACGTAGCTTTTATTCCCCACATATCCACGTGTTCTCTCCGCTATAACTCTCCTTATCTGCCATTATTTTATGAAATTTCAACATCACATTAAAATAGGAATAGATTACTTTTTAAAGTATTCTATTTTATTTTCTTAATTTAGTTTAATGTCCCTGCGAGATTAAATTTCATGACTGTTCCTAGTGACCCGTTTAGCCTGTTGCTCGTTGTTGGTGTTCTAGTATATAGTTTAAGTTTCGATAAATGCCCAATGCTCTATGGCTTCATATCTACACAGCATTACAACCTCACCTTTCCTCTATTTACGCATTTATTAGGTAGAGTAACATACTCTCGTAAGTAAGTAGACAGTTGTTCCATTTCTGAACCATGCAATGATTCGTGATACTTAATCAATGGTTAGCTTCGTCTATACACCCTCGAATTCAATTAATCTTCACGTCTCCCGACTACCATAGCTCGTAGCGTCCAATTGTTCTCCTAAAAAAAGGTTTAATAAAAAACGGAACAAAATGGACTGTGCAAGTCATGGCGATCACTTCACGAGGTACTGGCGATTCGATAAGCATCCATATCCAATCGGGGCATGTGGCTGTTTACAGACTAACGTACCTCGTATGCGATGAGCGTCAATTAGATCTGATAATCTGATAGCGAGGCGCGAGTTGTCCTTACCTGATCTTTTCACTTCACGTGGCGCCATTCTTCAGTCACTCAGTCCTGCACCAAGCGTCGACGAAGGCGCACGTCCCTTGTCCCCGCGAACACCGCGACCCTTATTTAGAACGAATATTTATAATACGAAATCGTGTCGTTGACACAGAAAGTTGTCTTGAAGTGCATAAAGGAAGTTTTTAAAAGTTGTTTGTAAAGCAATCGAACGTTTTACGCGTCGATCTTGATGTAGTGTTTACAGTAATATGGTGAGTTTGTTTACATTTCTGTTCATCAGCGTTGAAACAATCGAGGGTTAAAGATTAACACGGGTTGTGGTTACGATCGCTTTTTATGATCAAAATAAGTTTGTTGTGTTTTAAATATTTAGCCTTAACGATCTTATTCTCTAGCTCGAGCTATAAGAATAGGTTTGAGAGTAGACATTGAACTTCATGCTTAGTACCTAACTAATTAAGTTATTATTATAATGTATCTTACATAGTGATATCTAGAACGATACGATGTTCTGTAGATATTTCAAATGAACTTTTACCTGTCGTGTAATTAATTTCATAGACATCAATTAATTTTTATATCACGGTAAAGAACGGTTCGACTATTTCGCTTGGTTTAAAAGTTCATAATTTATAAAATCTATATTCCATTCAGATTTGTGACATTGCAACAACGAAAATTCCTTAATAAAGTTATTCTATTTCTAAAGTTTAAATAAATATGTAAATATCTACGGTCAAGTAGATCAGAGTGGAAAATTTTGAAAAATTGCCGCAGTGCAAGTACTTAACCAATAAATAATACAAACTCTGATGTCTGAATGTATGAATTAAACAGGTGTTTCATTTGTAATTATAAAAATGACATACGATTACAATTTGTTCCCAAATAATAAGTCATTGTTATAAAGTTTCTGTTCCCTTGCGTGTCGTGAATTGAATGTTAGTGTGTTTTTTCAATAACATTTTATTTTATTTTATAAAGTCAGTTTTTTATGTCACATATTTTTTCTTGTACAGGTAGTCTAACTGCAAAACTAGTGTTCACCCAGTTCCAGATTCTAGATTCAGATGTTTAGGTGTCTAGTCACCTCAAATTTCTTTGATCTAGTGCTAGTCTCTGCCAGCATGTTTATCTTACTAAGCAACACACGTCAACTGACGTGAGCGTACGAAATTAAGGAGACTCTCCCAACAAAGCACTGGGTGGTGAAGGAATCACATCATAGATTCTAAGAGCTGACAGGAATCCTGTCCTAGTGGCGCTCGAGAAGTTGCTTGATTCCGTTTTCAATAGCAGAACCACCCCGAACGCGTGGCGGATTAGTGAAGTTACGACGTTCTTGTCATTGAAACTACATAAGTGCCCGAAGACAAAAGTGTTCGAGCAGTGTGTGTTACAAGTGTAATAACACTAATATCCGAGACGTGGTCCTTTACCGTCGGCCTCATCTGCAAGCTCAAAGTTGGTTGGACAGAGCTATGCTCAATATTTCGCTACGAGACAGGAATCGTTATGATGAAATCCGTACCCGACATAGCTCGTCGAGATAGCAAGCTGAAGTGGCAATGGGCAGGCCACGTCGATCGAAGGACTGATAAACGGTGGGTATGACAACGACTCTGAAAAGGGAGCACAGGCCTCTATTGGTGGGTAACCGCTGGATTCAGAAGACAAAGGATCGGGAAGAGTCGCAACGATTAAGGGAGCCCTATTTCCAGCAGTAGACTTCTAAAGGCTGATGAATGATGAAAGGATGGAAGCAACAAAATTAATAGAAATCTGATAAACATCATATTTGAGTGATATCTATCAGATAGTCACAGCGATAACAGCAGACAGTGACTGCGGTGACGGCCCAATGGCTTTCGAACTCGCCTCTCACTCGAGGGGTCTGGGATCAAATCTAAACGAAACGCACCAATGATTTCAAAGTTATATGCGATTTATGAAATTAAATGTTATGTTACATCAGTAACGGTGAAAGAAAACATCGTGATGAAACCTGCGTTCAAATTCAATTCAAATTCTCCATCATGTTCTTGAAGGTATTTGAGTATGCGTATCCACGATTTTTGTAAATCGACTATATATACCTATGGCAACTTTCATTTTCCCGTTTGCTGATAACTTGATGCTGACTATCATATCCATGTAAAACTGGAACTCTTGTGCATAGGGACCCAGCTCACATGAAGGAAGAGTTAGATAAAATGTTGGACAGATAGTCAGACTACATAAATGACCATAACTGTGTATATTTTTTGAATTATCTAGGTTCTTCCTGGTTTTGTCGCGTGCAGATTTTTATTATGCGCACTATAGTTACGACATGACTTATGTTTTTATCAGGGCTCACTCCGCATCTTAATATTGGATTGCATCATAAAACGAAGGGCCACTTCCGCGCCAGCTGTAACAGATATGAAATGAAGCCTGCTACCTGCATCTACGAGTAGTTATGCATTAAACCGCTTCTTGACATTATTGTATAAGAAATACGTCTACAATTACCGGTTAAATAAGTTACACGTGTAAAATTACCGGGTTTAACTAAATGGGCTTTATGAACGAGTTAAAAGTTCATCAGTATAAGGTTTCCAATCCAAGGATTGTCACAAATAGAGATTTTAATAGGATGGAACTTCTTACAGTGATATGAACTTTGTTTTGTTGGCACGAACTTCTGTGTCACCTCTTTGTCACATGTAACAGCTAAAAGATTAGGATTTTGGTTTTATAAAAGATGGTTTGAATCTCTGATAAACTCCCAGCCTGAATGAAAAATATAACGTGAATGAACGAATCAATCAGCATTGGAGCAGTGTTGTGGAGTATGCTGTCGACCTCCGACTGAGACTCTGGGAGGGACCTACAAACGAATTACTATTATTTCTGACTTTTTAGTTTTGGAGTCGGATTTTTGATATTTTAATATCTGTAAGTGTTTCGAATCGACTGAGCTTGTTTATATAGATGCAATATTATGGGGACTTCATATATTCCGAGATGTGATCGTCGGAGTGTGGCTGGTAACAAGGGTTCGACGGGTATGATCGATGGCACGTCATACCATTTAAACCTACATACATTATGAGGATGCGATCAAGTTCTATAAGTACGAGTTAATATCCAAGGCTCGTACTACATGTATGTAGTAGTAGGTCCACAAGATGATTAAGTAGATACTAATACATTGTAAAATTGACATTGAAGTACCAACATCTTACATGTGTTTCTATGAAGACTTATCAAATAAAACACTATATAGATTGTATAGATGCGAGTATATATGAAAAATTATGAGCTAATATCTAATAAGAAGCCACAAACACTAAAGAAAACTCGATTTCATGAATTAAGCTTTGAAGGCTTCCAGCTTCGAGTGAAGTTCATAAGATATCATATACCTAGATCTGTACATAATCATCCGAAGTAGATATATCGGCGGTTTACTTAAACAAACTCTGAAGAAATTATGATAAATATTAATAAGTTACTGAAAAGTTGTTGAAAACTTTGTCAGTAAATTATTATAATTCTTAAATTATAATAATGCTTATTTTATCTTATTTATATCCTGATTAATCCTATTGATATATGTTACATATTATGTAAAGTACCAAATGTACCAATGTAAACGATAGCCTTTTAAATCCTCAATCCTTTCAATTCTACTAAATATGGATAAGAACGAGTACGATAAGTATGAAATCAAAAGCTAGTTACGGTTTTGATTATTGAGATCATCTGTATTTCTGTACATTATTATTTGTCGGTGTAAGATACATTTGCAGTTATGACAATTTATCAACCGTTGCCAAAGAAATATCTGATACATAATGATAAATGATAAGATGGCTGAAAAAGTACAGATTGCTTGAGATAAAGAGAAGATCTGCACTGAGGAAGTGATCCTACGTAGTTCTTTAGACTTCTATACATGAAGAAAATAGATAAGTAATTAATTAATATTATAGGTAATAATGCAATAGTTTCTCTTGAAGATGTCGTTTTTATATCGATGATCATCAGTCACGTGAAAGTTTACAAGAATAGATTGCTGACATAGGGAACAAAATTGATTTACTTTATACATAATAAAGTTTCCTGCACGGGAAACAATTTACATAATGATGTATGAAATGAAAATATATGGTACAGAGACACCATTAGATACTTTTGAAATGAAATGTTTTTATAATGTTATCCTCAAAACATGGTGCGCGCAATATATCTATTGAAATATCCAGAATAATTGAACAACCAACAACGACTGGAATATTTTGACACGTATGTAATATTAAATTTCGTGTAAACTTCTCTGCACCCGAACTACATTAATGCAAAGTGTTGGCAGCGAAAATATTGACTGTTGATTAAACAGATTCTTGAAATATTCCGCTACCATGAATTTAAGACGCGTATCGTCGAATTTAGTAGGTACATAAACAAAGGAATTACCCAAAAGAAACAAAAATGTATAACAGTCCGTGCTCACGGGTGAAATTTAACAACAGTAAGTTGATTACTCCTAAGTAATAAACCCCCCTTTTACTGATGCGAGGTAATCTGCACATCAGCTAATTGGATTTTACACAGGTTCTAAAGCTTGTGAAATCTATTCCAGGCACAAATGAAGCAGTCATTTGTGCTTAGAACGGATTGGTACTTGCTGTTTTCATCCTTAGCAAATACCACCAACACACGAACTTAGTACATGGAATAGGATTCGAATAAATTACATCTGAGCAGCTGGCAAATTATCTTGAGGATACGTAGGTAGGAGAGATTTCTTTGCTTCCTACTCATGATTCGAGCTCATCACGTCATTCGCTTTCTGAAGAAGAAAAGAACGTGCTCGAACAAAGAATATTTTTTTTAATTTCTCATACAGTACACCAGGTATAAAGTTAAGTTAATTCATCAATGAAATGACTCACGTTTTGATAAAAGCAACAAAATGTATACATACTCGTACTTAAAATATTCCTGCGTCATACAAAAGGCGTATGAATGGTGTGATATTTAGACGTTTACTTGTAAACGACCTAAATAAATTCTCACAAAACGCTTGTTTCTGAATTATAGAAATGCGTAATTATAACACCTTTGTTTATGTTTATTGTTAATGAGGTTGATAATAAAAAGTTTAGAGTGAGACTTCTGGCGGCAATAATAACTGATTTTTTAAACTACATAAGTAATAAAATTATCGATAAACCTCGAGTTGGTCAAAACTCGCCATGCTAGGATTGCAAATCATCTGAAAATATGTATTTCCCAAACAAAGAAATCGTGACCTTTCCGTCATTTTAGAGCAGCTACCAGCTACAATATTACTAACGCCTTATCCTCCGTTGCGACCTCCAGTCCAGGGGATTATTTTGATGCTGAGCATCAACATTATTTTTCGTTGACATACTACGTGATGACATAATACGTTTCACGTAACATAACATGACAGTTTTTGCCACAGCAGTTGATCTACTTTGAGGAATTTTAAAACTTGATCTAATTATCCAACTGCTTACCTACAACCTTATCTACTTACCAAACATTACCTACCGGACCGTTAGTCCCCGATGTCCATAGACGTAGTACAAGAGAAGTTTCGCTTATCTTACAGCGGTTTCTCCTAATAAAACTTATCTATCACCCATTATTGTATTCCCATTATGGTTTCAGCTAAGCACTAACATCTCAAACGCGCTGCGTATTTTGTACCTATCCCATATTTTTTTGAACCTTGACCCAGAGCCTTTAGTTCTGTAATCTGAGACCTAGAGAATTTTTTGAGTGCGTACGTCAGTGTATACATAATAAGTGTGTGTAATTATTATAAGTTCACTGGGTGTATAATTCATTTCTACAATCCATACTGTTTTAAGCTTTTTGATAAATTGATGAATGGATTTATTAGAATCTTTATTAATATTATAAAGAGGAAAGATTTGTTTGTAATGTTTTCACACATAAACTACTGGACCGATTTCAAAAATTCTTTCACCATTAGAAAGCTGCATCTTCACTGAGTGATATAGGCTATATAATATTACTAGGTGTAAACGAAACTATTGTTATGTCTAATTCTACACGAGCGAAGCTGCGGGCGTCCACTAGTATCTAATATTTTTACTCCCTACAACCAAAGAAATTGGTTTACCTATGCGTGCACCACGAATCTCGAGAATCTTCAATTCTCCGTATATGGATACCAGAAAACCAAATTACTATCGCATCTTTATTCGCATTTATTCTTAGTCTGAAAGAATCTTTACGACTTTATCCCTTGGGACCATCTTTTGCAACATTGCAGCGATAAACCCAAATACGTTTCCGGTTTGATATATTCAATGCAAGGAGTATAAATAGTGGCGGCCCATGCCGAATGGCTCGCTTTGCCAACTTTTTGTTTTCTTTTCGACCACCGCTGGTTGGCGAAGATTTATCTCCCAATAAATGCCAATGGTATCCACGCCCTCCCTTGTTAATTTTGGACGACCTCAATTTTTCGTTCACTGTAATTATGAGATTTTTAGGGTTTGTGAACATAATGGTAAATAATTATACTCTAAAAATTTTTTTTTTTAAAAAGCTTTTATAATTTTTATTTTTATTTTCATGCATTGTCATCGGAACCTAATATGTGTGCCTAATTATATATAGCTCGATAGCTTCAGTGGAAGTGGGTGAAATATTGATTGCAAGATCCCAGGACATACATGAATGAATACATACATA
>DWTT01000918.1:0-13207 GCA_018250895.1 Carterocephalus mandan
AGTTGTCATGGGCGGCAGCGGATGGGTGGTGCTGCAAGCTCGTTTGCTATCTTGTATCCATAAAAAAAAAAAAAATCAAAATGTGGGTCGTATTCGCTCGCATACCGCTGACAGACAAATTAGCTTTTCTACACAATGCGCATAACCTCAAAAGATCAAGTCGAACGAGTGCGAGTGTTTCATCGAGCCAATTACGTCGAATATTCGCCACCTACTACACCACACGTCCGCTAAATAACCAGTAACCACATTGGCCGGGTAGAAGGTCACCGGCGTCGGCGAGCCATGAATGGATCGAGTCGGTCGACAGCCGTCCATTCAACGAGATCCTTCATTCTAGCTTTTGTTCTTACGTAACGCACGCTGTTTAACATTAACTGTGGGCCGGAGACTTTTCCCTATTCCCACAAAAATACTCTGTACAGTATACACTACAACTCATTTTCTATCTGTAACCATGCTTGGATTGGAAAATGATTGAAATGTTGTTGAAATGAGTTATAAAATTGTACAAAATGTGTAACAATTGAAATGCCTGATAATTTACTACGCTACGACTATAAATGTTGTAGTAAAAACATTACGTCATTGGACATTAGGACGACATATGCGATGCAAAAAAACGTAAGCTTAGATCGTAGATATTACATGTAGAGTAAATATTGACCTTTGTGGGAGGCCTGTGTCCAGCAGTGGACCCAAAAAGGCTGATGGCAGGCAGTATAGAGTCGCTATATCATTTAAGCCGTTCTACATCTGTACGTGTTTAGCTGTTAGTTTCAAAATAGATTTGCTATATAAAAGATGATAAAAACATATTAAAGTCCAAGTGAATAAAAGAATTATACCAATTTGCCAACTAAACGGATGTTGTTAAGTCCATTTATATGGGGGCCGTGTGCGCGGATAGCAATTGTGCTTTTTTATTTAGTTTTTTGTGCGTTTCCTGCTTAAAGTTACGCGTTTTGCATGTGTTTATTTCTAATACACCGAAATTTTCGCAAAAAAAAACCACCCGCCAAAATGTGCGACGCGTCGCGCTGTAACTGGCCGCTTCTTAGAAAGGACGTTCGCGTTTTCGCAGAACTGGTAATTTAATGTATGTATAATTTTTTTTAACTCAACACTAACGAACGAGTCGACGACGATTCGATTAAAAAAAACGATTTTGATTTCAATCACATTGTAGTTATTAGTATCTCATTTTATTGTAGGAACATACATACATATATCAATTTTTACGAATATGCAAGATAACAGAGAAAAATAGCTTTTTCTTGTGTAGATACCTACGTAGATAGTAGATACGTTTAAAATAATTTCCCTATTTATAGCGATATTATGATGATGTACGATTACTAACGCAGAACAAAAATTAAATCAGATGTAAGACAATTTACGTCATAACATTCACGTAAAATAATAATTAATGCCTTAAGTTATCAGATCCATCCATTCAGATTAACTGACTGACAGATACTGATCGGCAATCTTCAATCGCGCTGGCAAACTGACTGACTGGTGACTCCGAATAACTCTAAAGAGTTTATAAGTGCCCCCAGCACCGTCAAGAGACGGGTATATAAACAAATAGCGGTGGAATATGCACAAGAGCAGAATAATCTGATACAACTTAGAGCAGCTCCAAAATAGGTATGCGGTTAACATACAGATCGCTGTAACTCTCTCATTCATGCTTCCTTTATCTGTGGCCAACATCCGGCATCGCTGCTCGCATCCGCTCCGAACTTCGATCTACAACGCAGCGCTCAAACATGTAGTAAATTTAGACAAACAACAATCAAATGAACCACTTATCAGCTCAAACCGCAAAAGATAAATTAATGTTCAAAGCAAGTCTATTTATCATTGTTAAATAGCCGAAATAATTGTCTTATTTAATTATATTTGTATAATTTTTACAAATGTTATACAAGTGTACCTACAACGCATCACAATTGTATTAAGCTTGCGATACAAAAAATGTGGTCTTTTATTATATCTAGCTAATAATACCTAAGACAAGAAAATGAAATCTACATGAATATTAATCTTCTAAATTGTATATTTGACTCGAGAAGGAAGTTTAAAGATAATGTAATTTTTTTATAACAATCGTTAAGATAACGCGTAGCGCCAGCTCGACAGGAAAACATTATTGAAATCTAACTAAGTACTCGAACTTATTTGAATATAGAATATGTTGATACCTTCAAGTTTATTCGTAGATGTACTCGTATCACAGTCAGCATTATAACACAGTATGTTATAACTTTAGTGAAATTTACTGAACTTAAGTACCTAGTATCGTAGTATAAGTTAGTTATCTTTTAAGTAGTGATTTAAAGGTGGTTTTGTTTAATGTAAAATTTAAAATTTATTCTTTGAGAGACAGATATATCTTTATTTCTCGTATTAAAGTAAACTCCTTTTACTTTAATATATTCACATAAATAATATTTTCAAACATATATTCACACGGTACAGTTAAAAATATTTTAACCTTATGACCTTAAACAGTTCTAGCAGAGAATCATACTTTTGTAGGCCCTAGATACTCCTGTGCCTACACTTCCTTATACTTAAGTAGTCAGCTTATACTGCAGTACCTACACAGACACGATCACACATCACAACCATTTCGATAACACACTGTTAAGCGCGCATGTTGTTTTCAATGCTGTAAAGAGTCGTTAAGCCTTGTCGAAGACCTTCGGGTGGCTTGAGAACATTCGACACTGGGTTGGGGCACAGTATAATATGTATATTTTCTTGCAGTTGGCCGCCAAACACGTCTAGCCAGTGCAACCACTTCACTCATTCACATATGCCACACAACATACGTATTTAAAATGTGTTCTACGTCCCAAGTCGTCAACTATACCATAGCATTTTGAAAGCGCAGCGTTGAGCACAGCGGGGGCTGGCAAACGCTTCCGTCTACGCGCCGCCACCAGAATAACAAACGGAACCGGACATCTATTAATATCGAAGAACTCAGGCATGCATGTTTCCTTCCTGTTTTCCTACTTCTTTACAACATGTGACATTTGCTTGCATAAAACACTAGTATACGCCAATCTTTATGTCCGCCCTGAACTAAGCTATTTACGAACTAAAAACACGCCCGCACATTCCGGCGAAACTCGAAATTTCGCGCGGGTATCCATGCGTGTATTCACATACGCCACACAATAGTAAAATTTGAATGTATTGTACGCGGCAGGTATCGTCAATCCAACTATAGCATTAGTTGCGCGGGTAGCGGGCCTGCGGGCGGATGGAAAGCGCAGGCGCAGCCGAACGCTTCCGTCTGCGCGCCGCCTCCAGAATAACAAACGGAACCTGATTTCTATCGAGTGGGCCACCTTGCCGACGCACGATCTCAACACTTCTTTGAAACTTTTATAACGCACTTTTAATGCTAGGAGAACAGCAACAAACATGTGGACCATCTGCTGCAATCTGTCTATGACAATCTTTAAATTGGATTGCATTGGATTTTATGACTAACCGGACTATCACAGTCCGGTTAGTCATAATAATTAGTAAATGTTTCAGGATTTCAGACCGAACACAGTTGCTTAAAATCCTCAGTTGCAAGTCTAAAGTATTTTTAAAATCAAAAGACATTGATTTTCGGCAGTCCTTTGGATGACGCTGTTTGAAGCAGTCATTCCTCACCACCACTTTACAAAACACCACAGTTTCCTTTTTAAAGATATAAAGTGTTTGTGAAATACACTGGCCAAATGCCCATTGGTAGACTTAACACTTACTTTATAAAGAACTCTAATAGAGACCACGACATAAAGAAGGCGGTGGGATACCACTGCCTTCAGAAGGCAAAGGAAAGAGTGGTGTTGTTTAGGACCTATGTCCAGCAGTGGTGGGCCTTAAAAGGCTGATGTATGGATGGATAGATTGTGTTCCATGGAATCTTAGCAAGGACGTGAAAGTTTTATGTGACGCTATCTTTCAATCTGTTAATAGACAATGACACTTGCGGAAAATGTAGAGTTCCATCTCATTGTTGATTGTGATTTTGTGAGGCTAAATCAATGGAATTGGTATAAATTACTTATTCAAAAAGGTTGTATTGTTAGCTCGAAAACTAAGAGAAGGTAAAATAGAAGGTGAAATAATATAATTTTCTCCACAAGACGGCGAAAATACGACGCGTGCAACTTCGGACCGTTTTGCAAATGCAGGGACAAACGCGTACTTATTAATATTTATATGATTGCTTGCACCGTTAGCACCCCTTGTGCATCTGTGTGATGCGTACGTGCATGTTATTCACACAAACAACCTGGCGAACTAACTCGTATTGATATACTCTGACTGAGGGAGACAACCCTAAACGAGGGCTAAGTAGAGTAAATTTACATGACTTCTGATTTCTAAATAAATCTGATAGTAATCATGAAAAAGATAATATAAATCACAATCAGCAAAGTTGTACCTATGAGTATCATAGAGTTCAGTAACGAAATGTTCAATTAAGTTGATCAAGAATTAGCTGCAAAATCTTTATCCAATACAAAAGAAAAGATCAATTCCTAGTAAAGAATAAGATACCAAGAATGAGTCTTCTCTCGAAGTTGGCGAGCCTCGTCAACGTTACCTCGAAGTGCCCGCCATATGTGGTATCAGTTGGCTGGAGTTGGAACCCGCTGGTGTCGTTTTCACTTACATTGCCTGATTGGGCCAGTATGTACCACCATTGTTCTTCCTTATTGGATTCGCATTTCCTACAACCTCTCGAATCACTCTATTGTTACAAAGCCCCTTTATCGATTGATGATGGAACAATTGCAATTGTCAAGTCATTTTAGGGATTCTAAAGACATAACCTCTTATTCAAAACATTAATTCGGAATTCAGTTTCAAATTTGAATAAAGAATACAAAATACTAAAATTATTAATTTGTTATGGATAAGAGGATTCGTTTGTGTGTTCTTAATCATGGAGCTCCCCACCAATCCGCATTGAAGCAGCGTGGTGGAGTATGCTCTAGATCTCCCGCAGCTGCGCCTGTGGGGGAGACTCGTGCCCAGCAGTGGGGCGTCTATGGGTCGCAGCGAATCATGGAGCACGAAAGAGAGTGTTCCATGCAAGTAGATTGTTAAGGTTTTTAAATCACTAGTGGAAGCCCGCAACTTCGCTTGCGAGGAATCAGAATAGTTTCATTTACACTTAGTTGTCACCCTACTCAAAGACCACCAAGAGTTATGTTTAGACATTAATTACTTGACTACACAACTTTAGTTAGAATTTTCCTCCCATTTTAACCCTTTGTGTTTTGTATACAAAAATGCTGTATTGGAGAATACACATTGATACATCATACGTCTAAAATTTAGGACATTTAGACAGACACACAGAAAGAAAAAAAGACTGACAGAAAGACAATAAATTCATAAAAATATATTCAATGTCGCTGACTGGTCAAAGTTTTATTATACATATATACATATGTATAGATTAGAAATTCTATACATGTATTATTAAAAAAATGTATGCTTACCTAGCTGCAAAACGAAAATAGGTAAAGTTAAGTGACGCCTAAAATACCTGTTTTACATTCCATCGTCTCATACGTAATTGAAACTGCACTGATAAAACATCGCTTATGATGCTAACCTATGATGTACTCGTAAATAATATAATACAAAACCTCCCTTAAAATAGTGCATGAGGAAATAGGCATATTTAAAAAAAACAGCAGCATGCAATTAGTTTTTTTGCAGCGGAAAGAACACCGTTAAAAGATAACAAAAAATGCACAGATGCGGATGCAGTAATAGTTCAACAAAAAATACTTGCAGAAAACCACATGTTAGATCCAATAAGTTCCGCTAAAAAAAAACTGATCTTTGAATGCAAAAAAAGTTGAAGGTTGAGTTATTTACTTACCTACCAGATTACAAATATTTTTTCGTTAGATTAACTGATAGCACTGTCGTAGATTATGATTTTAAAGTTACTCGTAATATGATAATATGTTAACTGGCTTTGTACCTTTTAGTTTATTTGTAGGCTTTAGCGTTAAATTATTCCTTAGAATAGTTATTATGAAACAACTAACCTTACCCGAAATTTCACTCTAAAAATATTCAAACGAACGCCCAAACCTATATAAATATTAGTTCAGAAAAGGTATACATACCCATGTAGTAGCACTTACAACTTACAAGGTTGTCGTTAGTAGATTTAAAATTCAACCATAGGTAGATGTAGGTAGGCAGAAATCATATTTGGTAACAAGCGTGCAAAAAATGGGACCAGTCGACGTCAAAATCGATGATGCTCATTTCATTCACTTCTGTGAATATTCATAAATTATAATGAAAATTTAAACGAGTGACCGATTGTCGTGTGGTTGGTGGTTGCACCTGGACAAAGGAGCCAGCTTGCTCAGGTAGAGACGTTTTTTGTAAACTGCCAACTGAATAATAAGGATTGCACCACCCATTCACGATGGATATGGCTTATGATCTCGATTGGACCAAATTATTGACTAAATTTACTGTAACAAAGCTAAGTTTTGCTTCTAACAACAAAATATGACGGTTCCGGTCATTCCAGCAAACATTAGATTTCCGACATCATAAGTGTCCACAATATAATACTTACGATAAACACGTCAAATTCTCATTTGTCATGCTATTAAATCTGTTACAACTTTTAAGACTACAGCGTTGTCAGATTGTAGTGACAAGCGTGGTCGGGTGTGGCGCGGTGTTATCACTCGTCCTTGACACAGAGAAGCCGCGTGTACAACGCGCCTTATTGTCGACAACCTTGCGAAATGTGATCGCGTGGAAATACACCCGCGGCGGTCCCCGATAACGCGCCCTCCTCGTGCTTGCGCCAGAAACGTTGCCAAACGGAAGTGCTCTTAGCAGACGAATCCTCACTCTGTTAATAAGCCCGCTGGCGCGACGATACCGCGCCGCTGCGTAACATTGTATCGTCGGAGCTAAATTAGTGCACTGCCGCTTTCTACAGCGATTTATCTTTCGGAGATATGCACAGCGAGGGTGCAGTTGCAATTGTAAGACGAAAGTGGGCGGAGTGATACACTCTCGCCGACCGGAAACCTAATTCCCGGATGCGGTTGTGCGGGGGGATCTCACCGGAAGCTCGATAAACGAGCACATCCGCTGCCGTCGCCCGCGCCGCAAAATTTGGCACCGCGAGCGCTCGCAGTCCGCTTCCGGCCCCCGCCCCCCGCGACCCGCTCGCCTGCGAAAATAGCGGCCGACCGCTCCGTGTACGCGGTTCATTCAGTATGGCCGCCTTCCATTCATAAAAAGGCGAGGCGCGCGCGGAGAGACGCGCGGCGGCGGGGTGCGGCTCTCCGCCGGCCCGCGCCCGCACCCGACGCCAGTGCGGAATGTGCCAGCGAACGGAACGGTCGCTTCGTCGGAGCGTAGCGCTAGCGCTCCCGGTTTTCCACTAAAATGTGTATAAGAATAAGTGCAGTGAATCCGCACGAGTTCGGAACGGTCACGAGAATCGCCGTCGTCGAGATCGGGAATAGAAATCAACGAAGAACTTCACCGAGGAAGTGAGTAGCGGCCATATTGCAGTGATAACCGCGCGGCGGGCGGACGAGAATCGAGGCCGGTGCGTGGGCCGCCCCCCGCCCGCGCCAGGTGCCGCTCCGGGCCGCGCCGGTCTCGCGAGCCTTCCCGTGGATTCGCGCGCCCGAAATTCGGTGGTTCCGCCGTATTCCGAGTGTGCGTGCGCGTGCCGGCGCAGGCCTGGTGGCTGCGGCGGCACCGGCTGGAGCGCAGTGCAGTGTGTGGGGCCAGTCGGCCCGAGTGCCCTTGTGTAACGTGTAGCGATGTGCGTAGGAGATGTGCGAGCGAGGACCGTCCGCCTCGTAAGTACCACCCGGCTGCCGGTCGGGCTCTCGCCCACCGGTCCCGGCCCGCGGCATGTCGTCCGGTCGCGCCGGATCAGACCGGCTAGGGTTCACGGTTCACGGGTGGGATGCTATGGTAGTAATCGTTGAACAGCAAATGGTGGAGTTGCCATGAATGAGGAGTGGCGCTGGCGGCGGCGGCGTCGCGGCGCGTCCGGCGACCTGAACGCACGTGCGGCGCGCCACGCCGACACGCCGCCGCCGTCACTTTTGCACTCACACTTCTAATCTGACAAGACTGCTTTCGTAAAGCTCGTAAACAATAACAATTATATAGCATCCAAACAGAATTACTTATTACCTAATATAGCACTTAGTAGTTTTTTGTCAAATATTATTCCACTTGATTCAATCATCGTAAATTTTAAAATCCATATGGACAAGCCTGTAATCATGTTCAACTGAAAATATTATTATAGCAACAGAGAGCGTTTTCGACAATAAAATGATAACTGAACGCAGATAATGAATAATATAATAAAATTTTAAACAATACTTAGCATATCTTTAAACGATTTTTAGAGCATAAAACAAAACAAGATTTTAATTATACGAGACAAAACGCTATTTATCCTTCCGGAGAGTTTTATCTTTCGTTGTCACCTCTAACCTAAACCCCTGGCAAGTGGAAATATTAAGTTTTAAGATTCCGTATCTCTCAATTTACTGAACTCAGTGAAATCGTTTTTCATCCCTTACATGGTATCATCTAATTTCGCTTAAGTAGGTACACTACTTTTTGAAGATTTCGGTCTTTGACCTTAACCACCTTTTACTGATTAATAAATATGATTCAAACATCATGTACCTGCTGTTATATAAATTGTTTCATATGGTTAACTTCGCCTAATATTCAAGAGTAACACTCAAGTGTTGCTGTTAGTTGTACTTACTTAAAATATTTCTCATTCACACGATTGTGTTAATATACTACAACGATACTAACTTTAATATATTCTTACATGGTTATTCAAACATGTTTACGAAATTATGAATAGACAAATAAACTTACGGAACATAGTTACATATACAACAGACTTTAAAATTGGCATAAAGATAAAGCAAGTAGTAACTAGTCACTTAATCCAAAAAAATTGAAGCGATGTCGAATTCAGGCTTGGCTGCATCAAAACGAAAGATTTCAAAATTATGTACTTAGTAACTATTTGGAGAAATTTAATAAATAAATAAAGACAAGAAAATATCTGCTTTGCATTTATTTTTACTAAAATACAAATCGGCATATGAAACAATATATCTACTTTCAAACTGATTTCGCAAATATTTTCGGATTCTTGACCTTAAATATCTGCATCTGAATGACATAGGTTCTGGGCATTCTTGAAATAAATTTAATCAATTTCATGCAAATCTATATATTATATATATTAGATAAGAGCATTTTATCGAAAATACCGATTACTACTTTAGATTTTCCGTAACTACACGAGTGTACAATAATGGGCTTTATGACTATGTATACATTGAATGTTTATTCAATACGTTGATAGCTGGAAATAGCTATTCGTAGAATATTCACTGTCAATCAATATGCCATGCCATTTCAACTAAGCATTCAATCAGAGTACAATGATTTATTGTTGTTGAAGAAGATTTTAGAAATGTTGAGGATATAATGAATAACGAGAATAGGTGAAGCGCGACGAAGTACTAAATTATTGTTTGACCTCTGCATTAGTATGCATGCTATATTTCTATTACATATTATTATTTGACTCCATCCCATTAACAAGCCCTTTCAAGACAAATGTATGGATTTTACTCCACTAAACCGATCCAGCGCAATTAAAAATATTGTTGTTATGTTTAAACATAAACGACGACCATCATTTCTTGTAAGAATTGTTGTGGTTCATTAAAATCAATTAAGCTACCCACTAAAATGATTGATAAACCTAAACATGTACAAGCATTAAGCTTATCTATGTCTTTGTGTAAAGCCCTGTGTGAGCTAAGTCATGTTGTTTGTACTCATTGTTGTGTTCCATCCACCAGCCTCTCCTAAACGACACCACTCCAACCGGTTTCCGCCGTCTTCTTCCACCTTGTTAAAGGGCGACATGTGCGTGGTCTTCATTCGAGGACTTTTCTTCCCCATCGGTTATCAGCCCATTGAACGACGTTGCCTGCCCATTGCCACTTGAATTCGCTAAGCCTGCAGACTATGTCGGTGAGCTTCGTTCGTCTACGGATTTAATTGTTCCTGATTTAGTAGCGAAATACTGAGCATATGCAAGATAAGTATTTCGCTACGCGACTAAATCAGGAAGACATACTCGTAAGTTCGTAAAGGACCAAATATTAAACCAATGATAAATTATTATTTCATAAAACAAAGGCTAAAGCTAACATTTAACAATAGAGACAAAAAAAAATCGTGGTAATTTTAAGAAGGTAATTCCTCTAAATTTACGTGTTGCGCTGTTTTCATTATATGAATAACAGTTAATGGTCAAGAGCCAGTTTTTATATTGTCCCCCTTTACTTTCCAATATCCACGGGCTTTTTTGAAATTAAATTGATAAATGACTTTTGATTTACCCACTTTGAGCTGTCGGTGTGCAACTCTCTTACGAGCATTGAAACATATGTATCCATTGCTGTCGTGTGCTTAAATTCGTTATTTTTATTAAATTTCTCATACTGTTTCCCATTTTATTGCTATTTGTTATCATGATCTCTCTCCATTTAAAGTTTTGTTGGAATAATAGATGTTTGACATGTTTGACCAATAATTTAGCTTGAATTATACCAAGAAGTTTTATTTTATTTTTTCTTATGTATTATCTTATGTCTATTTTAAATTTATTCTTGGCGGTCCAAGTATTTTTAACACGCTTTTATTAGCTTGATATGTATTTCAAAAACGTAGGTATCTATGTATGTAACGGAATCTTAGAAAGTGATTTTCGCCCACTGATTTCGTTGGATAAATTTGAAACTTTGCACTCTTATCAAGTACCGATGACAATGCAATGATTAAAAAAAAATATTGTTCGGTAAATTTTTAATTTTTTTATGCGATGTTGTTATTACAACTATACGAGTAGACATGGACCCATAAATTTCACATTGACAAATACTTAGTGTTTTTGTAGGTACTATTCAATATTTTCTTCAATTTGAAAAACCATTTATACAAATAATTAAAAGCATAAACGTTTTTTTAAAGACTTTTCCTACTAGTATATCTCTGAAACTGCATTAAGATACACAAACCAGATCTTCTAGGCAGGTAAGTTCTTAAAATAAAAGGTAGGGATTTCCTACAAAAATACCTAGAATCCAAGTAAGCCACCTAGAAGAACCTAGTAAGAACCTATAACTGGGAAGAACCTACCTAGAATCCAAGTAAACAAAATCATCAACGAATAATGATGGAACATAAAATTCGCATATGCATCAATACCTACATACTGACTAACTATGAAATTATATATTAATAGCTAAATTGAACTCTTGACTAAGAACTCTGGATGAATTAAATAAAATCACATGCCGAATTGAATTTTGAATGATTAAAAAGGAATTGTCATTGAAATTAAGAAATCGGGAAGAAAACAAAGAAAGCAAAGAAATATGTAATCGCAAGAATACTTATGAAAATATAAATTCATAGCTAGCTAAATTGAACTCTTGACTAAGAATTCTGGATTACTAAAAAAAAATCACATGCCGAATAGAATTTTGTGTTGTAAAGAAGGAGTTCTCACTGACATTAAGAAATCGCGAAGAAAACAAAGAAAGCAAATAAATAGTCGGAAAGAATATATGAAATTGTAAATGAATATAAATGAATAGATAGCTAAATTAAACTCTTGACTAAGAACTCTGAATTAATAAAATAAAAAAAATCACATGCCAGATTTAATTTTGAATCGTTAAAGATGAGTTAACTATCACTGAAATTAAGAAATCGCGAAGAAAACAAAGAAAGCAAAGAAACAGTTGAAAAGGGTGAATTCCGTTTTAATTAATGAACTTACCACGGTGAAATGGATTTAGTTTTACACGTCATTGCTCTAGTGTAACTTTCGATGGTCAAGTTCAATGTTACCAGATAGGTACTTGGCACTGTATACGCTTTTTGTCTACACTACTTGTTATATTGCCGTCCTATACAGATTTTTTAAATGAAACGAATTTGAATAGATACTTTATATTGGCGATCTTATATAGTGAGTATCGTTAAGTAAATAAACAATATTTGTAAGTTATTTCTCTTTTAATATTTTGCTTAGAAAAATCAAGATATGCCAGTTTGAACCATTTAACTATATGCTATCGTCGAGCAAATGAAGTCTTCTGACTAATTAGCAAAATGTTTTTGGTTGCCTTGCACAGTGCACAAATATTAATGTTGAATTTTAACACTAATAAAAGCATTGTCATCAAATATTGTTGGAGAGGTAACGCTGAGAGCAATCAGAAAACAATGCCGGTGAGAGAGTTTAATTCATGTTATGCGGTTCATTTTGTTTCGTAAATAAAGCAGCGCATCTTACAGAAAAAAATATTTAAGTCAATGGGATATGGTGAAGACAACTTACGAACAACATTATTTCCTTCAAATTTACTGACTTAAAAAACTATCTCTATAAATCTATTGCAGTTTTATAACTATAGTTATTTTATAATATTGATTGGATTTGACAGAGCGAAGGATTTCAGTGAAATAGTAAGGATTGATAACCCACCCCAAGCATAAGGGTTTAAGACACAATTGAAACAGTATTTGAATTAAATAATAGTTTAGAATGAAAGAAAATACCAGTAAAAGGTTTAATTAATATAGCATAACCTGCTTTAATGACTTAATACATACTTTTATTTAAAGTCAAATATTATCTCGCTTTAGGGCACTATAATACTCGTAGATAACATAAAATGTACTAACTAAAATAAAATAAAATAACATATCATAAATTAAACTTTTAGGATAAAAAAGTGATAATCTTAAATACCAATACAAATTCCTACATCATAACATTTTAGTCTATTCCACTTATTAGGTTACTTTTCAATATCACTTTCTTGATTTTTGGTGCTTTAACAGCTAACATGATTCTATCATCCATACTAATATTATAAATGCGAAAGTGTGTTTGTTTGTTTGTTTGTCCGGCTTTCACGTCGCAACGAAGCTATTATATGGTATGGTTTTTGTGTTTCGAGATAGTGAGGAGGGTGGAGAGTGACGTAGGCTACTTTTTACCGCGGTAAAACATCCCCATGGGAAGATATCGATG
>DWTT01000919.1:0-13205 GCA_018250895.1 Carterocephalus mandan
AACCTCCTAAAAATTAAGGAGGTTCTCATTTACTTTACATTAAATGATCACGAGTATACGTAGTGGCGTGTAATCTGCATTATTTTTTATAAGTATCCATTAATGTAAAAGTAACGGGCACTAAGGAAATCTGTATATGCTTAGAATTGAGATAACACTATTTCTATTAATGTTTATGCTATGTATTAGTGTCTCCATTATCGCCGCATTAAATAAATAAAATAGAAAATAACTAACCTGTTTTTCATTAATAGCACCACTGCTGTAAGTAGCTGCAAGGGTAGAGCTGCACATTTCAGAGTACCAGGGCACTTCGCCGCGCTCCGTTGCTGAAGATATCGAGAGCGTCCAGATGGAGTTAGTATAGCCGTCACAGTTGCAGTTGTCATGCTCCCGACCGCCGTTGCCGGATGCCCAGACAAAGATAGAACCTTTGCCGTTGCGACCCTGAGGATAAAGAACTATTATCAAGATCTAAATACTGCATGGCTCAACTAAAAATTACTAGGTACATTGGGCGGTGGAACTTCCTTAGCGTTATAGAAAATATAGAACCTATAATTTATCTTTGAAGATATTCCAAGGTACGAGTATTTTAAAACCGCTTACGTCTCTGACCTAAAACAATTAAACGAAAGCATTCCATTTTCACTTATATTGACTGCATAAAGAAATAAAATACAAATACATATGTATGGTTACCACTGTTAGTTTAAATGAATACGAGTAAATAACACAATTTTGATAAAATAAGTCAAGTTTAAATGCGATTCAAGCGACCGTAATTTCTTATATTATGATGCCATATCGTAAATGTCTGACCATAAATCAAAAGCGTACTAGAAATTTCGCTGGCGCTTACACTATAACGCTTTAACTGTATACGTCAATTAATCTCGAGTGTCAACGTTACTTGAAAATGTGTGCACATCATGTTGGGTTTAAGCCTGCTTTCTACACTTATAACTTGTTTTAATCCAAAAAATTACAAAATTATTAGGTATTTGACGATAACGCGTTTTGACTAAAGACGTCTCTCTCCCATAACACAATGAACCCATGAAGTAAGTAGTGCGTAGTGGTCAGCAATTATTTCATTTACAACATTATCTCGATTTTTAAATTTAAAGATAGAGATGATCTAGAGACATCAAAAGATTAGAGGGCTTAATTCTTAATTACTACATCACCGTTGCAACATAAAATGTGAAAATAATAAATACCTTTATCTACCTAATATACATATTCGTAGAAGAAACAATATAGCGGGATGATTAATAATGATCTAAAACATTCAGATCATCTATTCAGGTCCGAAAATGTACCAATATTCATTATTATATTACCTACTATATAGCTATACAGGCTGTGGCGTATTGAGCAACCATGTTATAACTTGTAACACTATCCACTCTCACACACAATTTACTGTTTCAATACTCTTAACAACAAGAATCATGGAATAAAAAATCAAACAACAAAACATTACAAACTAAGAGGAGTAAACTATAATTCTATTCCATCCTAGCGCCTGTACGGAGTTGTTTACGAGGGGGATGTTTGAACATGTTCGAGTTCGTAGATGGAAGCTAACAAATATATACTCTGACCAACTCTATGAAATTTAGATACTACATATAACTAATATTACCGAACGCATTGATTTACTACGGCAATATTTTGTATATTATCTGAGATAAAATTTCAGCGCTAAAACAGAATAATCTATTCCGGTTTATTGAAGAACTATTTAACTAGAAAATTACCTTCTTTAATTAATTATCTTTAATATTATCTACTTCCTATGACTCTTAAGTAGAGCGCGCACCAGATAATATGCGGATTATGTGCTTAACTTGTAATCTTATGATTATTAAAATAACTGAATAAAATTGGCTGTAAAACTATCGATAATTTATCGTTTTCGTATTATTTATATAGAATGAGTCCGTAACTTCACATAATATTATTAATATTTGAAATCTATGAGTCAAATGTAACGCTAAATATTCCTTGGTCAAAATTACCTACCAATGTAGATTTAGTCCAGTGGATTCCATTATTGAAGTCACTGATTACAATATAAAGTAATTAACTGTGACGGGCTGTCAATAGTGGTTTGTAATTAAACGTGAATTAATTTAACCCAAATTGTATACAATGGAAATGATTTAATCTAGAGTGATGGCGATTCTCTACGCGGTACGGTGGTGAGTCAAGTGCCTGACTGCCGAACCGCGGGTTCGAATCCCAGTCGTTATACAATGAGTTTTTATATGCGTTTTTATTGACTATGTATTATGGGATTATGAAGAAAGTATTGCTTGAATATCGAAACCAAACCATGCCAGGATTGGTGTAAGAGAGAGGTACCAAAAATAATATTACCATATGCCCCCACCTTCCTAGGAATTCGTAAAATATAAAATGGCATTAAATAAAAGTAAAGGGGGTGTCCCAAGGGCACAGGCTTATTATTTCCACCAGTGAACTGCCTTTAGACTGCTTAGATCATTAGGTGCAGTAGGTATATTTTTGTAGTTGATATTCATGAATAGGTCTTATAGGTTCAATTAACTTTCTATATTTCTACAGCATACTTAATATTTCTTAACATTTAAGAAGGAGGAAATTAATTTCCTTTGAGGAATCTGTTTTTCGATCCTCATTATATTAATCTCAAACTTCTTAAATTGTCAAACAAGTCTCAAGGAGACCTTATAAAAATCAATGATCTCGTTAAACGGAAAACGAAAGATTAAAATGAACTTTTAAACATAAAATATATTAATTAAGTAATTAAGTTTATGTAAGTAAGTGTTAAGTATTTAAGTTAATTTGTACGTACCTTTTTTTAATGCTGGGCAATGCTATACCTAATTTATTAGGTTAATGCTTACAGAGGTACGAGTAAGTTAGTAGGTGCCTAATAGTCTATCAGTTTGTTATTTTACAATTCTTTAGATTTCTTCAATTACAAACTCATGTTATGTCACACGAATACAGTTTTATCATGTTTTAACTATTTTTGTAAATGTAGCAAAATTCACAGATATAGTAAATAACTTCTATTTATTTGGTGTTTCTGGGTTGAACTGAAACTACTATTAAATATAATTTATCGTCGACATTTAGCACAAATATAGTGAAGTTTCTGTTAACAGTATTTCCCGTATGTTAACAGCACACGGAGCGTATATCATGTCTTAAACTTCAAAACTTCATGAAGCTTTTTGGTGGTAAATGCGTCATGATTCATATTGTCTCCACTAAAACCAAATACCAAGTTACTTATAGTTACTTACATGGCACAAAATCCCACTTTCTATAACAAGCCAACTAAAATTAAACGGACCTATAACTATTAGTACTTTGTGGGCGGGGCCGTCTTTTTTCAATTTTATTTCTCAACGAAAAGTTACTTTACTGTTAAAGTTCAGTTACAATTTGATTATTTCAACCAGCTCTAAATCTTTATAAATTTATTAGATAGTCACCAAACCTTCGCTTACTTTTAATATCACTACTGATGAAAACATAGTTTATGAAAGTTAGTTGAGGTCTGGAGCAAATCCCATCACGCTGTTCTAGTATTTTACATACATGGACTGGTCATTCTCGCTTCACTTAGGAAGACAAAGTAGAATAGTAATTAGAAGTATAGTTTTATAAGTATAAAAGCAAGTTGTCTTTATAAGGATTAAAAACACAGATTAATTAATTTTTTCATTATATAGTATTTGTCTACACTTAAGAGTTTTTGTTTAATGTCATTTTTAAAATTATTTTCTAGGGCAAAAGTTATATTATCAGGTATTTTATTGTAGAAGGGAACACAGCTCCCCTTAAAGGTTTTGTACTATACTTAGCCTGGTCTAGGTGCAATAAATTATTATTTATTTATTTTTGTGTATATTTGTGGGCATTTTAAAACATTGACATTTAGTATAGTTTTGTCACGTTAGTTGGTTCACAAATGTTATTTAAATTAAATGAATTAAATAATCATTATTTTCATTATACTATTTTCCAAAATATTGATTTTAACTCCACGAACAATTACATATGTTTTACTTTTAAGAATTAAGTTCAGAACTTCATCTATACTTTCCTCTAACTAAAGAAGAAAAAAATTCACCTTGTAACCCAAAATCGGATCACATCCCTTTCCTGTAATAATAGCAAGGTAGATCATAGTCTATAAAACCAAGAAACGGAATATCTGCTGTGATAAAAATCTCGGGAATTATATAAATAATACAGTCAATAAATCCTTTGAGCGATAAGAAAAAACATTACGACGATCTGATAAACCTTTAGGCACTACTGCCTACATTAACCATTCCAATATAGCTGTGGTAAACATAAGGTACCTACCCTAGCCCGTACGGGGTTAAACTTAAGCTAATGGTAAGTACGCGATATTAATTTCACAGATAAATATTTTGTGCTGCGGTCTTGGATGTTAAATTGTGTTGTTTTTCTGCTTGGGTTTTGGTCTAAGCGAGGGTATTTTAAGATTCTTCGATTAATGTAAGAATAGGTACTTAATCTTACTTTCTTATCCATCCATACATCCATCAGCCTCAGTCTTAGCCCTTACGCCTATTTTATAGAGTTAATGAACGGAGTTTTGCTAATCAAGTGTTACCTACCTTAGTAACGCCCTCAATGAAGGCTCTAGTTGCTAGCTCTCCCGGCCCATCCACGGTCTTCCCGTCGTCATCGGGGCCCCAGGAAGCACTGTAGATATCCACGTGCTGAGGGTTGAGGCTCAGCGATCTTGCTTCCACTGCGTCTGTGACGTCACCGTCCAACATGCGCACACCTGGGTCAAAATATTGAACATATTTGAGGTGTTTTAAGATTGACTTTTCTGTCTGTGTGTGATTCTGGGGCATCATAAGTCATAAACGAATGCGCCAATTTTGATGCGGTTTTTGTTTTATTTAATAACAATTACATTAAATGAATGAATGTGTTTAATTTAATAATGTTTATTGTTTAATTTACAGTACTTTAACTTATAGCAAACTACAATAACAAAGGACAATCTTTATGGAATTATGTATGATTGGCATGCCTTGCCTGCACACCAAGGCATTCATGATTACCACAATATCCTTTATATCCTCTGAGGAATAATGGATGGTCGCAAATTTTTGCATAAAGTTACCTACTTATATACGGATATAGACTACCTACTTTATTCCGCAAAAGTTGTATGTTTTCTGCGTGATAGAAGAAAACCCTAAGTCGTCGATTGTCAGTCGAGCAACACGGACCAAGAGGTTTGATCTCTAAGTTGGTCAAATAAAAAAGAGTTAAATTTTTCTTTGATTGCATCTCTGTAACTTCTATGGGTGTGAATTCTCCGTACCGTACCCAATTAAGGAAAAACACTTTTAATTTGAACTTCGGCTGTCACGATATTTTTGCCGATACAATATAGTAAATTAAATCTTTGCATGAAACAGAGTCGATTTCACCATAAAATATTTTTTTTTAGTTAGTAACAACTCATGCTTGACCAAAAATAGTTATGATGGTTAAATAAAAAAGAGAGTTTTATTCTCTAAGACTTTCCTGTTTCCAAAGTTTGTTTCTCTGTATCTCCTATTTTTACAGGTTATGCCCGATTGCATCGTATGCCCGTACCTATTAAAAAAAACTACCTATAGAGTAAACATAAAATGCTAAGAACTCCCGCCCAAATATTTTCTATCCTCTTACTTCAATATTGTATATTCAGGATTAAATTGACGGCCCCGCGTCCTAAGGCCGAGTAAACCGTGTAAAAAATTCAAGTTAATCCTGAGAAAATGGGATAACGGTAAACAAATGGGAGTCTTTGGGAACTTATACTGTTAGTGTGCCCTCGTAAAGGTAGGTACAAGCAAATCGGTATCCCCTTCTTGTTTATTCGAAGATCGAAAAAAGGGCCTCGAAATGGTCTGTCGAATAAAATTCGAACTTTCAGTGTTTTATTTGGATATCACATTTTACAAGTAATATTCTGCGGTACATTTTCATATTCCCGAACATTTGATAATTACAAAAGTATGTAATTCGAGTAACCAATACTTTGTCAAGGAAATTGTTATCCTAGGGAATGATTTATACGAGTTGACCCAGTGGTAAGCTTAAAGGGATCAATCCTTCCTCTCCTTAAAATAGGTAAGCTTTACAAAAAGAATAGTTATTAATAAAATAGAGGCACGTAAACAATTCGGCTCAAACATTTAAAGATCGGAAAAGACTACAATCGGATAGTAAATTGTCATGTTTAAAGTAGCAATAGAATTAAATGAAATGTATTGCATGATGTATGTATTATTGTGTATAATGCACGAGATTCAGATATAATTTTCATCGTTTACTCTTTGATTCACTTACTACGCTCGTGGTGAGTGACTTTGACTAACAAGGGGGTTCGAATCCGAGCCGAACAGATATTGATTTCGCACATAAATATTTGCACTGTGGTCAATGATGTAGAATTGAGTTATTTTCTGTGTCTGATACCCGCAACACATGTAATCTAAGGTGGTGTGTGTTATCACAAAAAAAAATTAATCCTGTCATTTGTTACAGTGAAATCAAGTTAAGTATTAGTGTCAGCGCCATCTGTTGACGTTGTGCCAGACAGCTTTCCAATGAGCGTGCAAAGCATCCCAAGGGAATCTATTTCCGGGATAAAATGTTATCACCTACCTATGTGCCAAGTTTTACATTTATAACAATATTAGTAGGTTTTTAGATAATTTCAAGTATTGCTTTTATGATGATTTATCATTTCTCAATATTCATGCTTTGAAAAAAAAATCGGTTGAATGCTTAAATGCTAAGTCCATCGGGAGGTATTCATTCAAATTAGACAATTATTTAGGTGTCGTTAATATTCCGCTCAGAATTTCCGACAATTTGATTACAGATGATAGGAAGCGGTCCCAATTTCCGTTATAAAGTATTTGAATATTCAATGAAAGCAAATGGAAGTAGGAAAGGAAACACAAGTATTTTAAAATTAAATTCTAAATAAAATACCAACAAAGGGCGAATGTGATTGAAATCTCATGAATTTAACGAAATCAGTAAACGAGCATAATAAGAAAAGTTTGGCAGGAATGGATATTGTAGGTACCAATTTTGATTTACCTACCTTAAGAATAAATAAAAAAAGAAGCATTATATAATTACTTTAATTTATTATTTAATAATGATTAAGACGTTATCACGTAAATCTATCGTCCGTAAACCGACTTTACAGACAACCAGTTTTTCTTTTTTTCTTCTCCATAAACTTGTAACACTATTTGAATCTCAAAGCCCGGGTGCTCGCTGTGTGGACGTCCTGATTAAATTGCAGGCGTTTGCCCTGGACGGTGAATCATAAAGAGAATCACTTGTACGTAGTATGTGGCAACTAAGCTCTCTCTTAAGCTAGATTATTCAGAGCCAGTAATTAACTTTAATCGTTTGAAAGATGAAAGGACTAAAAGTAGGAGAAGTTTTTTTCATATCGAACTCGCCCATACTAGCAGTAGTTGCTCCAATTACTGCTGCGAGACGAGGTTTATTTAACGCTGGGAGAACTTAATTATAGTTTCTTTACACCAATAAGACTGTTTTTTCATGCAGTTTTCGTTTCTGTAGCTAAGGGATCAGAACACAGCTGCGGTCTACGACCTGCCTGCCGTAAGAGGCGACTAACTTCTGGAATTCAGCTCGATTGGCACCAGAATTCTTTATTAATATAAAGATATACTCCTGTCATAGTAAATGTATCTAAGTTGGTCTAAATCAAAGTAATATCGCAACATAAAAGGACCGACAAAAAAAATACTACATTTCGTGTCTGTGCCAATAACCATTAAGGAGTTCTTTCTTCTGAAGTAAAGTCTGTTCTATCAAGTTTTATCAGCGATCACGTAGCTCTAATGGACGGAAACACCACATAATAACATAAAAAATTGGTTGACTCGTTCGTCTAGAGGTCGTAAGCACAACTGCTAAGCTGGGTTCGATCCCCGGATCGGGCAATAACTAAATTGTGTTTCTAATTTGAAATTTGAATTTTGAAATTTGAAAAACGTTCACAGGATAAAGTCCAACAAATATCCAAATTGCGAAAGCGAGCACAGACCCTTAAATTCGCTCAGAACGCTATTTTCTTAAATTCGAAATTCACGCGGACGAAGTCGTAGGTAGACAAAAGCCTACATGAAAAAGATCCTCTAAAGGCAATTTATTACGACTAAGAGACTATACAAATGTCGCCGCTATAAATTATTCACTAAAGGCACATGATACTAAATCCAAGTATTCTATGTCGAAATAAAAAAAGGATAGTAATCAATACAAAATCTGATATCAAGAGAAATGTCACAAATCCGATTTTGATCTATTCAATGATCATACGATTTCGAATAAAAATTCTATTTCCACGTAAAGTAATCAGAGTTTGTCGAAATATCAACTCTCGTTGGTAGTTATATAATCTAGTAACAATTTATTCAGTAACTTCGCCCATTATGGAGCTTATACCGTGTGAACTTGTTTTGCCTCCAATACACTTTATAAGCTCACAGCTCATCAATGAACTAGCGGAAACAGAGATTAGATTTTAAACACGTTATCAGCTAATATTGCGCTATAGTATATTGTTAGTTAAAATATAGATACGAGTATAAAACAACCGAATATCAACTTATAAGAGTTAGATGGTAATTTGATAAGTTTACCATTGGTCATGTCTTATGGCCCCTGTTACCTAAAAAAAACCGGCCAAGTGCGAGTCGGACTCGCGTACGAAGGGTTCCGTACCATTATCTATACAAACTGCAAAAAAATCATGTCTGTTGTATGGGAATGTTTGTTATTTGTAATGGTCCTTAAATTTTTATCATTTCTATTTTTTAGTATTTGTTGTTATAACGGCAACAGAAATACATCATCTGTGAAAATTTTCAACGGTCTAACTATTACGGTTCATGAGATACAGCCTGGTGACAGACAGATAGACGGACGGACAGACGCACAGCGAAGTCTTAGTTATAGGGTCCCGTTTTACCCTCTGGGTACAGAACCCTAAAAACAGTATAACCTTCAACGCTGGTTTCAATTAAAAATTCTGAACCGTTGTAAACCATTTGCATACCATGTCACTATCGTTGGATCTCATAGTCGTCGTTTACGACGTAAGTTGCCGGTGCAGCAGGTGCGTCACGGTAAATATGGGTCTTTATAAGTAACGCATCCAACGCTGACTCCAAGGGGGCCCCGACCGTGCACTGTGAGTTGTCCGCCGTCGCCGCCACGTCGCCGGCGCAGCGGGTGCCGTGGAGTCAGGGCATCTATGAGTCTTAATATTACACACCCACCTCCAACGCTGGCTCCAAAGGCGACGCCGACCGCGCACAGTGAGTTGTTCGCCGTCGCCGCCACCTCGCCGGCGCAGCGTGTGCCGTGCCGGTTGGAATCGATCATGTCGTAACGTGGCTGAGGGTCGGAGTCGTGCGAGTTTACGTCATAAGACGCCATAGGATCCTGCGAAAAAAGTTTGAATAAAGAATTGTACTTGAGAATCTCCTTTTACTTTTATGATATTTATCAGTTTTGGTTCTTTATTTAATAACGGCACAGTCAAAATTGTAGAGGAAACATGGTGAGGCAAAATGCTTCCAGTAAAATAATATTTTAATGTCAATAAAGGTCAAGAATTTTAGAAAACGACAGTTATTGCAATTTACAAGTACATATCTAAAGATAAAAAAGACAGGTAGGTATACTTAATTTGGTTTTAAGATAAAATCATAATATCGATAACAAGATACGATATCAGGAATATGCTATTTACCGGTAAGCATAGGATACTTCGTTACCGCATTGATCGCTTTCCAAGCTCGGCTACGTTAATTTGTTCCAACCTGCTTGCTTGGATTAGTGGGAAGAGATGGTCATAAGTGTCAAATTCGTCTGTCGAAAATTTTAAATTCCTCGCATAATTCAAGGATAGCAAAACAATATATTCAAGTAATTCACCATAGCACCACTAGACCATATTAATCGTTAAATAGCGTGAAAAATTGTTTTGTATTAAATGTTAGATTAAATTCCAAGTAAGCATTAAAAATACTTTATCGTAATATATAGGCTAGCTAGAATGTAACTACATACTACCTAAAGTACGTATAATTGTTGGTATAAAGGTCTATCTATCTAATACTGCTGGACGTAGGCTTCCCTTAGTCGGCGGTACTGCTCCCAATAGTGTGGCCTCTAGGAGGTATATTCTTCAGAACATATAGCTGTGAAGGCAGTGCCGTCACGTACACCTTTATTTTTCTTTAGAAAATGCATTTACTCATCCTGACTGTATCAGTCCAAGACAGAGACAGAGTGGCTCGACCACAGCACTAAAACATTGCAGCACCTTCAGCGTCAAAATGAGACGCTACGGGATCACTTGCGCTATACGACCGTAACACCTCTACTTGCCCCTTGCGGTTCTTGCCTAATAGTGCTCGTCTATGATGGGGTAAGGAGATGCGCATAGTGCGGTCTTCTGCACCGAGTCTCCTTCTGCGGAGCGGGTTACCGTGTGGACTGTTCTCTCTAACCCGTTCTGTAGCCTCCTTTTGTTGCATTACTTGCTCAAAAAAGCCATTGTTTGCCAGCATCTCTCGCTGTTTAGCATAGAAGTTACCCACGACAGCGAGAGATCCCCTCTCTGTAGTAGTCACTGTGCACATGAACATTTGACATGACTTTGCCTCGCCATTTTCAGAATCACCCGTTGTTAGGCTTCATCCAGGTCTCCAAGCGACGATGATGAGTATTAATGAGTAATGATGACTAGTCGTGTACAACGTTAACGAGCTTTACATTTCTGCATAAATGCATTGAGGGCATTGCTCGAATCGTAATCAGCGTTCAAAGCGTTCGACTATTGAATTTGGCGCTCATGAAAAAATTATCAGTCGGTTTAATGAGGACTATCGGAGCGAGCCCACTGAAGGCCTATCCCTCAGTGATACGAACGTTCGGTTATGCACCGTTCCGAAACATTGCGCAAATATCGCTTTCGCGTAATAACAGCGACCCAATTACCCATTTTTCCGAATGCCAACACTGAGATTAAAGCCGCGTGCCGACTGCCGCGGGATGAATCGTGTAATTTGAATCTCCATCGCCTTTGTTCACAGACGTCACCGCGAGCGTACCGTACCAAACCTCGCCACGGCTCGTTCCGATTCCGATTTGATAAATGATTTGCGAGTATTTACGTATCGTTACCGCTTCAATACTCAATCACAATATATCATCGCGGCGTAATGTGCCATCATGTTATTCACAGTTGCCAACCAATTCGTAAAAATGAATGAGTCGTATTGGATTGAACGGGTTCATAAGGTACTAAACAACTCTTTATGATTTATACCTACTCTTGGTTTTGTTTGATTGAAATGTTAGATTGATTATTTTATGTAAGAGAATAGCTTACATAGTAAGATGAATCACGATAGATCAGCTATTTTCTTGAAGTATATTTACTTGCCAAATGTATTTTTAAAAGCTTTTATTTAACTTCACTCGTATATATGTATTCATGTATGTCCTGGAATCTTGCAATCAATATTTCACCCACTTCCACTGAACACATTACCTATATTATAATGAAGTCGTCTGATAACATTTTCCAAAGGGACCAACTAAAAAATATCACACAAGCATTCAAGCATGTAATATACTAAAATAGAATAAAACACGCTGCAAGAAGTTAATCTAAAAATAACTTCTGCGCAATATTTAAAATTGTATCATGAAATTTTGTTGACGCCAATCACTCTCTACGTGACAAAACGGAAATAACTTTATTTACGCGATTTGCGAGATTATGCGACAGCTAAGTGCGGTTGAAAAGAATGAAAATGTAAAAGAAAATTTTACCGAAAATAATCCACAATCAAATCAATCAAAATAGCATTTACTGCTAAAATAAGAATGGAATGTTATCGTAGTTAATGTTTCATAGAGATGTTTTATTTGTTTTAAAATGCAGAAGTGCCATAAATGTGGGTACGATGTACATGCACATTGTCTCTGTGTGCATTATTATGATGCAGATCTGTGGAGCGAAGGGTTTTCATACATTTGATGTGCCCGCTCCGATTGTATTTGCGGAAAATTCTCTTGGTTCCACGCATACCAGAGCGCGCGTGTTGAGCAATTTTAAAACAACAAATATGGACACTGGTCACTAAATTATTTCATATTTTAATATGATGACATTTTCAAGCATCTCACAACACCGATTCGTGGCAAGCGTTTCAGTAACTTCTCATAATTAGTGCATTGTAACTGCTTAAAGTTTAAAGCCATTAGAGAGATAATTGTATAAAATAATAGCGCCGTATAGCAATTTGGTATTGCCATTCGACGTAATAGTACGGCTGCCGCTGGCTTGCTATCTAGCAATTATAGTGCTAATTATCACTTACTGATAGCGCAAACTGCTTTGTTATAGCCTTAAGACGGTAATGATAGTCTCGATATAACAACACGAGGTATACGTGGGGCTCCTCTTCCTTATACCTTCTCCTTAACTAGTGTTAAGGGGAAGCAGAATAGTAGAACGGTAGTTGTTCTTAACACGCTTTTATTAGCTTGGTATGTATGTACGTATGTATCTATGTAACATAATCTTTGAACGTGATTTTCGCCCACTTAAAACGTCCGATTAATTTGAAACTTGCACCGATGACAATACAATAATTTAAAAAAAAACTTTGTTTTAGTTCGGTTATCCATAAAGCGTGTTTTTAAGATTTTAAAATTTATATATAAGAATAGCAATCGAGCATTCAGCACCATCCATCCGCAAATGACGTGCCGTGGGACGTATAAGGGTTGTAGCTTAGGACTTAGTAGGATGAAGATAAGGTGCTTACGTAATTGGCAGCGAGGTCTGGATGGTCGGTCTCCAGGCCATCGTCTAAGATGGTGACCACGACTCCGCGGCCTGTGATTCCTTCCCGCCACGCCGGTATCACGTTCATGTCTAGGCCGCCTCCTCTGTTCTGTAAAAAGAAATACAATACAGTCGAACATAGAACCGCTGCGACTCATAGACGTCCCACTGCTGGGCACGGGTCTCCCCCACAGACTATGCTGCGGGAGGTCTAGAGCATACTCCACCACGC
>DWTT01000920.1:0-13191 GCA_018250895.1 Carterocephalus mandan
CCCTAACTAGATTTAAGATAAAGGGAACATTTTAAAATGCAATAATAGAATAGCTACCTCATAAATCACAGCTAAGGTAATGGTTGAATGTTGAAATTTAAATTTTATAACAATGGCTAGAAGAAAATCGTTTACCAGTCGTGATACATCGTTGTCGTAAACAACGAATGTTCAATTTACCTACCAGACTAGGAATTACCAGTATGTTAGTTAAAAAGCAAGGACTTATAGGAGCGTCTTGTGTCGTTGGCCTAACCTAATCCTAACAGCGGTGACAGACCAGTGGCTGTTGAACTCGCCTCTCACTCGAGCGGTCCGGATTCAAATAAGCAGCTCCATCATCGGTGCTGCTTATTTTCTAAGTAATGTGCGATTTAAGAAATTAAATGCAGGAAACCTGCATGCCTTAGAGTTTTTCATGATGTTCTCGACAGCATGTAAAGTCTGCCAATGAGCACTTGGCCAGCGTGGTGGACTAAGGCGTCACCATTACGAGAATACCCGAACCCAACTAATCAATTAATACTAAGGTCATAATGAAAGTTTCTGGATTCTGATAAATAAGACCAGATATTAGACTTGTAATACATTGTTTTTTAAAGTAAATGCCCTCACAATTTATGCCTGGAAGCATTGTAAAAAGCAGTTGGACCAGTCTTCCTTAGAGGCCTCTTCAAGGCCTTCGTGGAACGCAGTCACCGCCGACTCTGAGCTCGTAAAACGTGTTCCTCTAAATTTGTCTTTTCATTTTTGAAAACAAAAAGAAGTCACAAGATGCGAGGTTAATCAATTCTACATTTGCAGCCTTCGAATAGGCTTCCGAGCGGAATGTGAGGATGCGTTGTCGTGGTGGAAGACGACGACTTTTTCACATGCTCTGGGCAATCAAGCGTTGACATACCAATCTGCTGTCACTGACCTTTGGTTTATTATTATTATTTGTAGGAAGGTGGTGAGGGCCATTATGCCAATAAGCCACTGCGACCTAAAGAGATCTATTGTAGTCCCCAGAAGTTCAAACCTGATCCCAATGGCCACTCGGATAAATCCCAGGATGCCTTTGGGGTCAAGTTCCTTGATTGTACAAGGTGAGACTAGGCTTCCGCCCAGTTTGCGACTTCTGTCATGAGTCGTCGCAGAGGATGTGGATGGGTGATTCCTCCTGACCTTTGGTTTCAAGTGACATTGTTTTGAATTTCCCGATTTTCCGGAAAAAAGGCAACCTATTTCTTATCAATTCTTCGACTTTTTTCTAACATTGGCAAATCATCAAAATGAAATACCCATTTCGCCGACTGGCCTTTTAATTCCGGTTCAAAGCAGTACACCCAGGTTTCGTAATCTGTCACGATATTATAGACAGCCAATGACTGTCCTCCATTTTACAGCACCAGTCCACACTCAGTCGTTTTTGGTATTCCGTAAAATCATGTGGTATCCATCGAGTGCAAAGCTTCCGAACCATAAGATGTGGTTTACACTTTGCTCATTCCTAATGTAGGAATTAGCTGACAAGTACTTTTTATTGTCAATAAGATGTCGTACGGTATCAATTTTGAATTCTGCATTCGTTGGCCGACCTTCACCTACATCGTCATGGAGACGTCCACATCTAAATTCTCCGAACCACGAATATACCGAGCTGCGACATGGGGCTTCATCACCAGCTACAAATTTAAGTCAACAACTGGCAACTTTCTTGCTGTCTTAAGCCAGAGCCATAATCATAAAAAAATCATTGAGAATTTTCGCTACTTTATCATTGTTACAGCAACACATAATTTTCTAAACAACGCTACAAACAAAAAACAATTGACAATCGGAGAATTTAAAAAATAAAACATGTTCCCAAAGAGTTCCATTTTCGAATTACGTAATTATTCATTTTTGCGGGCTAGTTCCAGAAACTTTTAGTATGCCCCCACGTATCGCTCTATCCGTTTAAAAATATGTAAAACACTGCCTTTTAAGAATATAAGTCAGGAAAAGACAAAACGAGCATCATGACAAATGTCGAAAGGATACGACTAGAGTGCTAAAACTCAGTATCACTTGCACTGTAGTTAGTATGAGGCGTTAATAGGATCATAAGTTGGTTAATCGTTAGTTCGAGGTCGACAGTCCTGTTAGTGTGTTAGTGATAGTCCAGTTATTAATTGATTGTTATTGCTTAAACATTTTTATTATTATATATTGTTAGTAAAACTTTATATTTAGTAGGTGTTTTATTTTAATTTGATGTTTAATTTAATAATGCGAGTCTTCTTTGCGGTAATCAACAATATTATCGCTATTTTATATTTCTTTGTAACATAAAATAATTATATGTATTTGAAGTATGTAAATACATATGTATATTAAATTTTTTATTAAATGTTATTCAGTAAATTTACAGAATGTCACTGACATAACATTGCTGTCTTGTATTATACAATTTAATAGTAAAATGAATTAGATAAATTAATTGTATGAAATAAATTTTAAATTTTTACTTACTTTTTAGTCTTTCAATTGTAAAACCCTTTTTTTAAGTTACCACTCGTATAGGTTCCTTCGGCCACCAGTGCAAACATTGAACCACACATGAAAGGCGCTATGGGTCATCCAACCACTTGCTGGCAGAAACCGGTGCAGCTTAATTTAATTTAAACTTTCGATCGGTTGCAATTTGCGGATTTGGGTTGAAATTGAAATTGATTAATTATTAATTTAATGTTTCGGAGAGCTTAAAGCACATTTTCCAATGTAAAACAACAGTTAAACATTGAATATTATCGGGTGGTTGAGAACATACGACAATGGGTCACTAACCTCTCTACCAATCCGCTTTGGAGCAGCGTGGTGGAGTATGCTCTAGACCGCCCTCAGCTGTTGCTGTGGCAGTGTATGGGAGACTCGTGCCCTACAGTGGATACGTCTTATGGGTTGTAACTTAGCTATTACCGCATAGATCAGTTACTAAAATACACTTACTGGTATCGTAGACGAATGTAGACTAAGTAAAGTATCAAAATCTTTTATGGGGAACTGTGTCTACTTCTACAATAATACCCGGAAATATTACTTGTATCTCAAGAGAATAAATTTAAATCTTACATTAAACAAAACCTTAATAATTAAGCTTTCTATAAAATAAATTACTACTTATACGATAAAAATACTTGGTGCGATGTATCTCCAGCTCCACTTGTTCAATAATAATGTACCTTGATCAATTTAAAAATTGTAAATTTTGAAAAGAGTAACTACCGAGTTTCGTGCCGAGTTCTTCACGGTAGCATCAACTTTGTGAACCGACGTAAAAAAATGTTATGACGTTCATTAAGTGTAATACAAATAAGATGAATCTGAATCGTACAAAATGACAGGAAAAAATCTAGCAAATCGAGACGATTAAGCCAAATTAATCTTATGCCTGGGTAGATGGTAAAGGTTCTGTTCCTATTTAGATATATTAAAAGTCTTCAGCGATATAATTACCTATATAGGTTGAAGCTACTTGAGTATGGGTACAGTTAAAAAATAATGTGTCGGCGCCATGTTGGTGGAAAAAATAATGTGTCGGCGCCATGTTGGTGGAAAAAATAATGTGTCGGCGTCATGTTGGTGGAAAAAATAAGTGTGCCGCATACGTTCATACGATTATATTAAAGAGCGAAAAAGTTACCATGTCGTCACCGTCGACTTTCACAGGACGAGCTTGTTGCCGTTGCCAACAGTAGTGGTCCTCAAAGTTCCTCAAATCCATGTTTAGTTCGCTGCGACCCATAGACGTCCCACTGCTGGGCATGGGTCTCTCCCACATACACTGCTAAGGGAGGTCTAGAGCATACTCCATCACGCTGCTCCAATGCGGATTGGTGGAGCCATGTTTAGTAATGATGTATAATCAGTTATTTGTTAACTGGCAATAAATTATTCAATCCTTAATTACCTACCTCGTTCGTCTAGAGCTCGCAAACTTGACTGCGGAACTGTTTTAACCTCTAGCTTAGAAGTTGCGACCACCACTACACCAACGAGGCAGTAGAAAATTCCTTCTAGAAAATTCCCCATAGAATCAATGGAAAGAAAAAATGACCCATTCCATATCCGTTACAGATACGTTACTACCCTTATGGAATGGACTAAGATTTAAAAGTGTAATCGGCAACCTAACCATTCCAACTAGAACACATTGCATTTAGAAAACTATTACACGATATAAAAGGTAATTAAATCAGTGGAATCGTGATAGTGAAGACACAAAGCAGCTAAAAGTGAAGACATGTCTCGGGACCGTGAGTTGAGAACCGCTGCGCCATCTGTCTTGGAGACAAAGAACCAGTTGGTCCACTAAACACGTGCACGGTGTATGCGATATCGCGAATATACCGACCGCTCCATTTCTTAATTGATTTTTTACTCCTGTCACTTTTGAAACATCTTTTAATTTGTGTGGATCGAGGCTCATTGCACTGCGGACTCCATTTTGCTTCAAGGTGGCACGAAATTACAAATTTGACAAGCATGTATGAATTAAAATCTTGCACAATACATAACTCACTCTTTTATATGGAAACTGTTCCAGGGATAGACGGTAACCGAATACCAACCTAGTCAAACAGCAGAACCTACCATGTTTCCAATATGCACTTTTATCCATAGATCATTCATCACAACCCTTTTTTTGTCCCACTGTTGGGCACGGATCTCCTCTCAGAATTGGAGGGATAAGGCCTTAGTCCAACATGCTGGCCAAGTGCGGATTGGCAGATTTCACATGCCTTCGAGAACATTATAATGAACTCTCAGGCATGCAGGTTTCCTCACGATGTGTCCTTCACCATTACAGCAAGTGACATTTAATTTTTTAAATTTAGAATAATTAATTAATTAATTCTTATCCATATATAAATATACCATTATGCAGCCCAGATAGTTCATTGTTAATATCTGGAGTGTCTGAACATCACGCACATCTTTATAGTAAGAGTTAAAATATAGATAATGTCAACGGTATTAGTAAACCTAACACTTAGAATCAAGATCAGCATTCTTGCATCAGCAGTGAGTTGACTTGAGTTAAGAAATGTCTTTACTCAAGTCCTTTGTTGAGTTTAGTTCATTATTACCGAAGAAAATATACTTAATATAAATATCTAATCAAAAAGGAGGGATCCACAGATAAATTCTTATCTTTTAAAAAATACTTCGGCAATATTTTTATGTGACCAAAATAGATTTTGTTTTTCTAGCAAGTCTAAAAAATTTAAAAATACACGTTCTTATTATACGCTATTAACACAGAGGAATGATATAAAATGTTTGCATCCATTAGATACGTAATATATCTCTTGCTGTCGTCACCGTGTCGTGTCGGTGTTGTTGAACTCAGATCAAGGTCTAATGAGCGTTGTTTATGACTAGGAACTCAAGTTCATATTATAGCTTCATAGCTTAAAATTTATGGAGCGTATTAAGCAATGAGCAATATATAAGTATGCAAAGAAAATTAAGCTGCATTAAGTGCAGGTTATATGCAAATTTTGCAAGCTGTTTCCTATAGACAGTACCTACTTATTATGAGAAGTAACGATTTTCCGACATCTCGTTAGTATTTTGCCGGAATCGCTCAACGGCTTTATCAACACGGAGTCACGAAGCGTCTAGCTAGACAAAAGGACAGTGACCACTTACTATCAGGTGGTAGGTATGGCTGTTTGTTCATCACTGTTATAAAAAAATAATGACACGTCCAATGTGCATGTCACACGAACACCAAAATCAGTCGAAGACAGAATGAGTTAAAAATTTAAAGTCACATGCAGTTTTTCAGAGGGGTTCGTGGCCAATACAGTATCAACCGAAGGACATCATCAACAACAAGACATCGAGAAGACTTAACGATTGTTTTACACCTTAAAACAACCGGGACTGACGGCTTATGCCCTCTGAAGCCAATGAAATTTTGCCTCTAACGGTCACATACCGTCTACACCCAACGTTGCTTAACACGGATGCTTCGCTAATCCAGCTTTTGAAATACAACAGTTCACTGTTGTTTTTCTAAAGTGGTGAAGTGAATCAACTGAAGTTGAAATTGATACAAGTGTTTAATAGTGACTAATGGGCGTTGGAGGGAATTTCATTGTAAGCGGCAATTACAAATTAGAGGTGTTGTTAGGTGAACAGTCTTGAAAGGTCGCGGCAGACAAGGGCGGAGCGTCCTCGAGACCCGAGGTCGAAGGGGCAAGGGAGTAATGACTACTGGATGTACTGAATTCGTTGATCTGTGACTTACCCATTGCCGGGACATGAGAATATTTTACATTCCAAAATCTCTCATTATATTTTTTCTTTAGACATAACTATATACTAGTAGGGTTCTTTAGTTAGTTAGTTATGTATTTTATTGAAATCTTCTCATTTTAAATGATTTTCGTTGAAAGTGCCCAATCACCCTATTCCAAGGCTAATAATAGAACTTGGAATTTTATTTTATCGATTCCACACATTTCTGTTTAAGGTTATTTCGTGTTGCCCCATTAGGTACTTATCTGGTGCCGTATTCTTCAATGTCAATTGTATATGAAAGCCGTCAAACTAAAACAAATTCATTGCTGTCCCTATTTTTCAAATTAAGTCGAACGCCTTTTATATCGAGTGGTCCTTACCACTCGAATTCTAATTTCGCCCGGCGATAGGACGTGTGATAGATTTCATTTATTCATTTATTTATCAACACCTGACTGACTCGTCTGTCTAGTTGTTCTGTTGGTCGCGAGTGCTAGGCTAGAATCGGGCAACAACTATTTTGTTTTTCCAACTTGAAATCATCATCATAACCCTTTCTTTGTCCCACTGTTGGGCACGGGTCTTCTCTCAGAACAGGAGGGATTAGGCCTTAGTCCACCACGCTGGCCAATTGCGCATTGGCAGACTTCACTATATACCTTCGAGAACGTTATGATGAACTCTAAGGCATGCTGGTTTTATCACGATGTGTCCTTCACCGTTGTAGCAAGTGACATTTAATTTCTTAAATCGCACATAACTTACAAAAGTCATTGGTGCGTGCCGCTGGGGTTTGAATCCGGACCGCTCGAGTGAGAGGCGAGTTCGATAGCCACTGGGCTGGCACTGCTTAAGTGAAATGCATGGTAGCAACTCGGAGTCTGAATTTGTGCCCGGTGTATGGCAATAGGCTCACCGCCTATTATATGAGACCTGGTGAAAAGAAGGTGTACACATTTGCCTACCCTTCGCGGAAATACAGGCGTGAGGTTTATTTACACCTTTATTTGTATGTGTCTAACAATTAGGCGGACTTAATTGAATTTTAAATTTTAAAAGAGTACCGAGAGTTTTTTCCTTAGGTTCATCCAATTAGCTGAGAGAGTTAATTAGTTGGTCAGTTACTTAGTCTGAAGCCTGGACTTCAAGTGATAGTTAGTTCTGTTAGTTGCTGCTAGCACTATTCCAATTATTAATTGTTAGTAAGAGTCTCATTCCAAGTCGGATATCGGATGTTGACAGATGTGTTGCTACTTTGTAGGACTAAGGTGCTCGCCTCTAGACAAATGTAACCAGAATCCACACCATTTTACTTGCACTTGCACTTTTGCTGCAAAAACAATGTTACACGGTAGAAATGGTACTAGGTACCGTGGTGATGGTACTGCCCCGGGCGAACTCTATGTGGAACAAAATAGGTTTCATATTAAACCTATTTGATTCCCTATAGGCTCTACAACCTAAAATGTATGGTCTAATTTTACTTAATATGACAATGAAATAAAAAAAACCGCCAAGTGTGAGTCGAACTCGCGCACGAAGGGTTCCGTACTATTATTTATAAAAACGGCAAAACAATTATGTCTGTTGTATGGGATACAACCCCTTAAATTTTATTTTTTTCTATTCTTTAGTATTTGTTGTTATAGCGGCAACATTAATACATCATCTGTAAAAATTTTAACTGTCTAATCTCTAATCGAAATTACGGTTCATGAGATACAGCCAGACGGACAGCGGAGCCTTAGTAATAGGGACCCGATTTACCCTTTGGGTACGGAACCCTAAAAAGACTCAGAAATATTGTTCATATAGCCCGGTCACAATATCTGTGCACCTGGCGACGATGGGCGGCATATCGGCGTTCTAGTACGGTGTGCAAAACAAGCATAACTAAGAATTTTAATAACTGCAATTACTCTTTTTTGTGTAATGGTTGAATTAGAGTTTTCTTACTAAATGTAATTATATGATAGTTAATTCATTCCAGTGTGGTGCAGAGATATTGTGACAGATTTTTGTTACATGATTAATAATTATTGTGTTGAATTGGAGCGTGTATTGGGAAACAGAAGCTATAAATCACGATTCTACGGGCGTAGGCAGATCTGCTCTCTCGATATTGAATTAGGTTCAAGACGTGGATGCTTAATTCATCTCGGCTAATGGGATCCTTTTATATGGTCATGCAGAAATTGCTGTCCGTAAGAGCAAGCAGATAAATAATAATTCTAACTGGAGTCAACTAAGTTAGTAGTCGATACATTGTGATAGTTTCCTTGACTTTATGGAGTTGGGCCTCACTTGAGTTTTTTACTAAACAACCTAGGTTCAACGTCTCGCCTTACAAATATCTGCCCATGTTCGAGACGGATCAGCCGTTGACTCGCATTCGCGTAGCTGGTGCGTCGGGGCGTCGAAGTAATTTTCAGGGCCCGTTCAGCGGAGGCGACCCAGTCAGTCAGTGTTGCCGCGAGAGTTTCAGCGGACAGACGCGAGACGCGAGGGCCCGCGCCGTCCTACGATCATTCAACGTCCGAAGTCGGTGAATGTGACACGCGCGGAGAGCCGCGCGGCGACGGCGGCGGTGGGGGCGGGAGCGCGGGGGGCGGCGGCCGCCAGATTCGCAGGAGGCTTCCGCGGGCGGGGTCAGCGACCTCGTCCCCCGCGCGGTGGCGGGCGCGCCAATGTCAGGGCCGGTGCAGCGGTCAGCTGACGTCTGGCGGCGCGCGGGGGACGCGCCGCCGGCTCCGAGCTGCAGTCGAGTCCCGCACCTTCACGGGGACGCACGCCTCTCCGTTCCGTGGCGCGCTATAAATAGGAGCAGGCGGCGGTGCCGCGCGCTACTCGGGCGCCGGGGCTGTTCCACGAGTCAGGTACCTGAAGTAGCGCGCGGTGCCTCCGCCGGCCGGCGTCTTGAGGAGTCGAGGAGCTGACGCTGCGCCCGCCGCACGCCCATTGTACTTCATCAGGTGCTCTGGTGTTGATGGTTCCAGGCGCTTGTTGGAGTACACTTACCGTGTCGGCGGTTTTCGTCGTTCAGTGTCGGAAGAGCGCGTGGGCCGGGCCGGGGTGGAAGGTACGTAGAGGCGAGGACGAGCGGTGAGTCACGCGGTGCGGTTGATGCCCTGCCGTCACCCCTCCCTTGCCGTCGCACCCTCGCACCTAAATTTCGCACTCACACGAGGATATAATGATATAAATTTGCATTGGTCATCGAACTCCTACCGAAAGTCCGAACAAAGGCAGCTCAAACTGGTTTTCGTATTTTTCGTCGGCGGCCGGCCGCGCCGGCGCCGCCGTTTTCCGCCACAGTGTTTGAGCCTACCGGCGTGTTCCGCGATTACATTTTCAGCTCGTCCGCGCGATCCCTAAAGTGAAATCGAAAGTGGTCAAGGTTTCATATTACACTATGAATTGCGAAACTTCAGCTTGTGACTGCCATACATTTCTTTGTCGTTAGGGTTAAGTCTAGCATGGCGTGTTTGAAAGCACGAGGTTGGGCCGTGTGGCGAGTGTTCATTACAGTTGTATACCTACGTTCGGTGTGGTTGGCGAAATCTGGGCGAATCGCGAATTCCCGGCTCTCGCGGCGTCGCGTCGTCGCGTTGATTTTTTCATCATCACCGCGGCGGCGAGGTGATTTCGAATGGTCGCTTTGCTTTCGAGCACTAACTGCTGAATGCAATATCGGCCGTATAACGACGCTCGCGGGTTTGGACCTTGCGCCCTTGGAACAGAGTAAATTTTGCGACGAATTGGGCGAAAATACGTGTTTGTCGAGATATTTAATGCAAACAGCCAATAAAAGTACAAGTCTCGGGTGGATGACTCACTGGAATGCGTCTAATTGTAGAAGTGATTGCAAAAATTCTATTTAAACTTAAAGCAACACTAAACGGGGTGACACTGATAACTTCTTTTTGTTTAAAATCTCGTGTTTTTGTATTGTAATCTGTGCACGATTGTAGCGTACCATTATCTAAATCCGTTGCTAGGTACTTTGACTTTTAAATTTGGACATAAAAATTTACTGATTCAGCTATTTACAATATACCTTTTAAGAAGCAGAATTGTCCATAGTCAATGACACAAGTGAAGAATTCTGATTCAGGACGAGTAACTAATCAGATGTCAAAAACAAGACATCATTTAAAATCTTGTTGTACCACCAATTTAGTTATTACATCGAAGCAAGATAGAGGATATTTAATGTCTGGGCTGATTGCGCAAATAATTTTAATATTCTTGAGTCCCCGACTTTGGCAAGAGCTGTTGAGTCATCCGGTGAATGGTTTTTGCTTTTCCATTAGGATTTCTAATAGACTTGGCCTTAGAATTTAACCTTGTGGCCAGTCGGCGTCGGGCTGATTCCAAGAAATATTTAGGCATGCAGATTTAAGATTTTAGGATTTAGATTCCAGGAACGTCTAAATTCATCGATCAGCTAACATTAAATATAAAAGGTCTCCGTGAGTTCTTCTTTACTTGTAAAAATGTAAAATTTTACTCGACGTTTTGTTTTTGGAACCTTTTTTGAGGCTAGCCTTTTTTTCTTCTTTTTATCCCCTTTTTCCAGGGGAAATGGACTCGCACGTCTTGTGGATTTGCCAGTATCAAGTGTTCAAGCTACCCATTTGTTAAATCTACATTTGGATGAGTCGTGTCATCCACAAAGAGCACACAGTTTTACATATGCACCCAATGATTTTGTTAAATCTACTAGAATCCGACTGGAATTTTTTTTAATTACAGATGCTAGTGACTGTATGATTGTATGTCACAATGAGGATCGGAGCGTGGTTAACTTGTTTCCATAGTGATGTCTGAACCCCTTATTCTTAATTCCTACCTCATTCCTACCTATAATTGGATGCATTGTGAAACTGTGTACATACTCCTTTGAGTTGAACTTTATACGTAACATTACACTAGAAATGTGATCATTTACCTTGGTTATGTATATTATATGTGAATGAATGTGACCCGTCTAATCTACAATAACAATTTAGCTTTGGTATTGTCATTGCAAATTTCATGTGTTTATGTTGTGTTGTGATTTTATGTGAATTTAATCGTCACGATATTTGTTTGTTATTTAAGATGGTAAAATTGTTCATTGGATGGAATTTCTGGATATCTTACTTACTAGCTACTCTACGTGGGTAGTACCATAGATTAGAGTATGGGTAGAGTACCCATACTAAGTTATCAATATCATGGTGTTATTATTAATAACAATTGAATTTTACTGTTATTTTGTTTTCAAATGCTTTGTATGAACTGTTATTTGTGTATCTAGATTCGGAATAATTTTCAATAGGTAGATAATTACCTAAGTATAACTAAAGTAGTAACTTAAATATCTTTTAAAGAGAATGTTAGTATATTATTACAACAAATAAGTATGTATAGTAAGCTTTTTTAGAAGGTACTTTCTACAGTATTTGGGCTATGAATACATCCTAATGTATTTCTACTGTACTTATGAATCGTTAGAGAGTTTTGATTCAGTTAAAGCCTACTTTTATAAGAGGCACTTTGCCTAGAATTAGATGTCAGTACTCATGGTTAACTAGGTACTACATATATTTTTACATAATGAACTACCGTTTTTCGCCCTTGTGAATATACTCGTAATTGTTTATGACGCATCGGCCGATTTCCTTACTGCCTGCTCTGATGCCTCTGTTGGCGACAGACATTCAAAATCAGTCATTGCCCTCTCAAACAACCTTGTTATTTGCTAGTTTTGGTTATTTGTATTTCATAGTAAAACTATTTTAACCCAACTGCGCGATGCAAAGGGTATTGTGTTTATCAGTCTATGTATTATTATTTATTACTAGTGGACGCCCGCAGCTTCGCTCGCGTGGAATTAGACATAATTATAGATTCTTCTTAGCTCCACAAATTTGCAATGAATCCGTAAATGTGTTATCCCGTATGTTTATTTTACACTCTTAAGGGTAACATTTTTACAAACTTTGAATGCCATAGTATTTATTTATATCTAATCAAGAGCCTAAAATATAAGTATACTTTTACTACTAAAATATAAGTAAGTAATATAGCGAGACAGACAGACAGACAGAATTACTTTCGCATTTATAATATTTAAAAAGTTAGCTCCGGGCACTTCGACCATACCCATTAGCTTACTGGCTAACCATCCCAGTCCCCATTTGAGTTTATTCAAAATCAGTCACTGTTGTCATAATCATGGGCGTCAGTGGAGTGATCCTGCAAGCTCGTTTGCTATCCATGAAGACTATATACATATTACAGGACAATTCCCTGTGTTTGTGTGTGTGCAAATTTGTGTCAACAGAAGGCGATAAGTGCAGGAAATGACATGCGAAGCAGCGAACAGCAGCGAAGGGCGTATGAGTGACGCAGAAGATCCTGGTACAACTGATGATAATGTTCAGAGGTATGTCTGTGTCACACCATCATCATCATCATTCATTCATCATCATCAGTGGTCACCACTTAGACTCACCAGTCTATTGCTATCACAGGACTCCAAACTCCGATCACAACTCCACAACTCTACTCATATTCGTACCGGGAGTGTAAAAACAAAATTATCAATTATTTACTAAATTTAAATTATGAAAAAACCGAAGAACTCATTCTAGGACTTTAATTAGATACTATCACTTGACACACACTATATAAACATATTATTATATTATTGATTGAAAACTATTGAAACGAAACCTATTTGAAAACTAACATATAGTTATAGCATCTTCTATTTTCCGGGGTGTGCGTAAACAGTTGCAACACAGATTTTACTTTAGCAGGCTGTTTACGAACATATTTTGTTTTTGTATCTTCCTTGTTTTTGTGTCGAAATAAATATTTTTTTTTTTTTTTTTTTTTTTTTTTTTTTTTTTTTTTAAGAAATCC
>DWTT01000921.1:0-13189 GCA_018250895.1 Carterocephalus mandan
TGTATTTGATGCCGAAGTGGGTACTTATTTAACATGTTTTCATTTTATTTGAGCTTCCCTTCGGGTTGCTAAAAATATAATTACATACAAAAAAGTTCGTAGTCTAGTAAGTAATTATGTTTAATTATGAAATACTGCTGCTGGTGGTTATGGATTCTAAGTAACGGGTTGCTGCCTTTGATAATGGATGCATCATGTGCCAACCCTATTTTCAGAAGATTTTAGGCTGCCTAAAGGCATTGACTTTACTTAGCGACTATTATATTATGATAGCAAAGCTCAAGACCACCGCTTACCGTCGAAACCGGTGCAGCTTAATAATTTTGATCGTTTCATAAAATCTCAAACCACGCCAGGGCTTCTTAGGTTATGAAATTACAAATTATTATAAGTAGTTATGACTAAGTTCAAAGCTAAGGATAATTGCAATTCTATCAAAGCAAGGTAAGCGAGAAGCATTTTAAACTACATCCTGTCGATCTGATTATTCAAAACTACGAGTACCAAGCCTAGATTCCTAAGTAAATAATAATGAGTAGGACAGTACTAGGTATGTGTATTTTCATCTTATCTGTACTTACGTTAAAAGATTAGTCACAATCGATATAGGCAGTAAAAAATTGGTAGATACTTTTTATGGATGTGCCCGACCTTGTAGAAGACCCAAATAAGAATTGGTATGGTTAGTCCAGTTAAAAGAGAGTGTTCATAAGAACATTAGTTGGCCAGTTCGTTTGTAGGTAAGAGATTTTTGTTTGTCCTGAGTGGGATTCGAACCCACGACCCATGGCGCAACAGGAAGGGTTAATAACGATTGTGCCAACGGCCCCGTCAAAATTATAGAGGACTAAGATGGTCGCTTCTAGATAAATGTAACCGAAAACATTTCCAGCTGGGACACAAATGCTATAAAATAAATTGTTACATTCTACATAGTACTACCGTAGGGGCGGTGGTAATGCCCCGGGACAAAACCTACACACAATCTGTACAAAACCTATACACGCTAATGGCGTTTGTAATAAATATTAAATAAAAATTTAACATATTGTTAGTAAGAATCATTTTGCTTCAAAAGCATCGTAATTAAACTTGAAAGTAATTGCGGCGTTTACATACAGCACATGTTCAATTATAGTATGGCTATCTTCGGAACGATCTTAGTGTATTCAGCCCATAGAAAGTTAACAGAGTGCAGTGTTGGGAAATGTCCAAGGTTCTTTTAATAGCCTTTTTTCGTAACAGTTGTTCATAATTTTCAACATGTATGAAAATGTTACGCTTTGATGTATCGACACGCAAAAGATCTTTTGATAATGAGTTCCGATTCCGACATTATAAGTGAAATGATTAGGATGCAAAACAGCTTTAATCTAATACACAAAACTAATTAGTTTGTTTGTTAGTATTTTGTGCGCCGCCATACGTTTATCCGTTTGCTCTGAGGATTGCTCTGAGGATACTTTAAGTCCCTGAAATGGTCACATATAGAATATTTTTTTGCTGAAGAAAATTTGTATGCAGTGAATACTGCTGTAATATTCAATGACCACAGGCAGCCAATAATCATCATTGGTGTTAAATTAAATAATATTTTGAACATAAATGTTCTTATTCTGAACAGATGAAGTTACCAACGTCAGATAAGTCTTACGTAATTAATTTATATTATTTTTTTAATATTATAATTTTTGTTTTGTTCACTTTATATTTCTGACTTATAGTGATACGTGTATATTTATTTTAGTGTAATTCAGTCTTTAATCCTGAAAACCTCGCATCATATAAGTATGATGAATGACCTAAGGGTCATACTGAAAGTTTCTGGATTTTGAAAAATTACCAGATTAATATCTTATGATACATTTACGATACATTTATTGTTTTTCAATGTTTTCAAAGTTTTTACAATATTTTCAGCGAATACAGAAATACTGTATTCGCTGAAAATATTGTAAAAGCCAGTCTTTCTTAGGGACCTCTTCAATGGCTTCTCAAATTAAAATGTTCCCAATGAGTTCCAGTTTTCGAATTACGTTTTTACTTTCAATATGCCCCACGTATAAGGGTCTTTAAAACATTCTTCTTATAAGTCGTTAACATTTTGTCAAGTGCGCAATTTTTAATGGCTCAATATATAATTACGTCACACAAGATGGACTACCAAAAGAGCTTTGGTATTTAACAGAATATTCGAACCGCTTTAACTTTATCTTTTCACATTTATGATAACACTGAGCTAGTTATATTAATACATTTACCCCCTGATAAATGATTAATATTTCAAAAAGTAATTCTATTTACCGTGGAGCTTAAATCAAAGTTATTACAGTACCTAATTACATACAACTTTTGTTTTAAAAAGCATTTATATTATAAGATCTTTTTGCTATAACGTTACTCGTATAACTCGGATAGATTTGTATCTTCTTATTCTATAAGTTCTTATAATACCAACATGTGCCAATTAATTTACAATATTTTTGTTTTATCATATTATTATTTACTCATATTATTATTTTATTAAAAGAAAATGAAAAGGTTTTTTTTTTTTTTTAAACTGAAGTTTACACTTAAATGTTCAGGATTAAAAATCATCACATTCTAAAAGTCATTGTTACGGCTGAATAATATATGTTTATTGCCTAGTAATCATAACTCTTTGGTTGTTATTCTTGTTACAAATTTTGAAATGTTGTCAATTCTGGAGTAGCGTATAAATAATATTTCACATTAATTTAAGAGTTAGTAATCATTACATATAGTAAACCACTGCTGGATTCTGGCTCCACCGTTCAACAACCGATTTTTTAATAACATAAATTAATGAATGGGCCCGTAAGTAAGTAGTTGCAAAACTCTTTGTGAATAATCAGATTACATTTGTACTATGGCTGGTTAATATCGCATGTGAACTGTGATGATTAATTGTGATATTAATAGACACAATGGTCTCTTGTAGTTATTTGGGTAAGAGTTTCCCAAGAGTTATGATTTTGTTTGTCTTTAAAGCGGTATATACGATAGAATTACCTTAATATTACTTTATGATGTATGATTGTTCCCCGTTGAGCCAATTTACCCAAAAAATTGGGTTCTTGCAATTAATAATTTCCTAAGGATGTGAATTTCCTCTGACAGGTACAGAACTCTATGGAATCGGTGCATTTTTTCCAAAACTTTGGAGTCCTTCTCATGCGCCGGAGAAGGCCACGGAAGGAGGTTTTAGTCGGTGAAAATCTTACGTCGTAAATTCGTTAATGTAGCTGATAAGTAATTTTAAAAAATGATTGTTAATGAGAACCTGAACATGAGACCTTTAAGAGTAACAAACAATACGGTGTAAGAATTATTGTGGGCACAAAATTCATCATTTTCTTACTCGTAAAACCCATTGCGATTAAACGGCTAGCAAAAATATTTTGCGTAATAATTTAACTTAATTTAATGCAGTAATAACTGATGGGCTTGTAGTACACGTGAGCTAGTACAATGGTTGGGAATAATAATGTTGCGTTGGTTAAATTTAATGAACACGATGCATTGTCGAGGGCTCCGAGCCCCAATAGGTCATACGCTGAATGCCGCGATGATCACGCGGTAGAATTTGATTCATGTACACGCTACCTTATTCTAGCGGTACGACACGGCACGACACGATACGTAAATAAATTTTGGTACTGTACATATGTGACAACAGCACAAAATACGGACATAGTATAAAATATGCATGCGGTGGTGCTGCATGTTCGTTTGTTTTGCTATATAAATAAAAAAATATCTTTTTATAGACTTACAGTACAGCTTTTTATATTATTTAGAAGATTTTCAAATCGATTTTACAAGAACAATGAACACTGAAAAATGCATTAGACTTAACTTACTTAAATTCTTTTGATAATATACGATCATTTTGTTTTTTTTTGTGATTGCCGCATATACCGCGTCTGTGCCGAAATGAAGTCACAATGAACTGATATGGTCGCTACCTAACTTAGGTTTCCCAGGAGTGTTCGACGTAGGCCATAAGGCCAATATCCATTTTTAGAAGATTATCTGAACGTAGATACATCGTTGAAAATAGACATTTACTGCGAAGGTTAGGTTTGATACAATGTTTCTATAGGGAATTACACAGTTCATATTGCGTTTTAGTATAGCGCTTGTAATGTAAATGTATGAAACAAATATGCAAGCTTAATTTTAAAATGTTGTAAATACGTAATAACGTTTTTCAGTTGAGTTCATCGTGTATTAATTTCATGTTTTAGTGTAAGCAGGATAACCTTGACTGGACTATCCTGGATTTAAATAATATTTTTGGAAAAGCGGGAGGTCTAGAGCATACTTCAACACGCTGCTCCAATGCGGATTGGCGGAGGGGTTAGTGTGTCAAATGTTCTCATGCCACCCGAAGGTCTTCAACAAGGCTTAACGGTTGTTTTCACCATTGAAATCAACCGGGACCAACAGCTGAACGTGCCCTCCGAAGCACGGCAGCGCCCATGAATTTTGCCATTTGCTGTCAATTAAAAATATCTTCATCATCATCATCATCTTGCAAAATTTCCGATAAATTATAGCTTAGTAGCATTAAGCAGTATCTAACGCTACTAATTTAGGTAAGGCTATTGTGTCTACAAATTTGTGCGAAGGATGCAGATAATTGCATTAATTGCGTATCCTCGTGTTTTCGTATCTACTAATAAATGTAAAAGAACGTTAACAAGCGCGTGTAGAACTAACGATTTCTTTATTTCAAGAAGGTTCTATGTTCATTGTTCAAAACTGACTATTAAGGTTAAATGAACCGGATAAGATCAATTGTTAGCCACAAGTTTAAAGTAGCCAGTTTAAAGTTTAAAGTAGCCAGTCCATAAGGAGCTAATAAAATTGAGTAGGAATCGAGTGATTGCATAACATATCAAGAAATCTACAAACATTTTCGATGTAACTTCAAAAATAAATAAAATGGAATTGAAAAAAAAGTGGAATCGTAGTAGGATTGAAAAATGAAATAATACAGTCATATTTGGGTACCTACCCCATTGAGATTAAAAGGACTAAACTCGTGACTTGCAAAAGTCTGACCAATTTGTCAAGCTCGACTCCTTAGTTCGATCAGTAGTGAAGTCACAAACACCAAATTTAATTCTATACCACTTTTTTAACCTGTTTGAATAAATGCTTGTTATATTATTATACTAATAAGCATGCGTTGCTTTAGGATAATTCTTAACCCTTAAATGTAGAAAGTTAAACATTCTCTTGAATTTTATTACGTTAAACACGAACCAGCGATTTTCTTCGTGATGCCCATTATTTATCTCAGGTAGAGTATAGATATAGATCGTTAATTATTATAATAAGAATAAAAAGGAGATGTTCTTTTATAAGATCATAAGTTATGCCCATTACTTTGATAAGGTTTTCGAAATAACTCGTAGATAAACAAGACGAGAAACTATTAAATGCAAAATCAAATTGAAAGACAAAAAATAATTTTCTTTCACTTGGTTTACGATGAGTTGTATTTGTAAAGTTGTTGAGAAATTATAAACAGAAGTGTTAAGTGGTAACTGTGTGGTCGATGAAGATCTTCTCAGACAGTTTGAAGACTTTTGAGACAGTCTGAAGTAATAATTATAGGAAATTGATGGAGTAGATACAACTAGTTCATAATATATGTTCAAGTAATTTTGTTCATCATTGGTCACCATAGTCTAATTTTGACTTCAGCAATGTCAACAGCATAGTCAACATTATTCCGGGACGGAAATTTATCTTCAGTTTGTGCTAGATGTCAGCAAAATACAGGCTTTTCGCCACAAGTTAATAGGTTCACGGTGTTTTGCCACCATTGCGGAATGGCCCGTGCGTAGCAATTTGGCACGGTATTTTAATAAACTTTTTACGCTATCATATTAAGACCTTGAACCAATTACTGGAGGGCTTTCTAATAACTTGTAATGGACTTTTCAACCTTACCTAGTTTATATAACTGTTTTTAGTTTGACGGTTTTATCTAAATTTAAAATTTGTATTTTTTTAATATTTTAGTATGATCGAAGAACTGAATCTTCTTCTCAATCGGTGTCTTCATTGCTGAAGGTCGTGTTTAGTTTGAAGTGTTAGTCACTCGGTGCAATAAACAATGAATTAATTTGTTATTTGCTAGTGGATTAATTGGAATAGACGATATTTGCAAGTCAATACCTAAGCGATATTTATTTTATTTGTCATCATTTCATGTGAAACATAAGCGTTCAGCATCATTTAAACACACACACGCTAAAACACACGTAGTAACACGCTTTAATCGGAACGATATCATTCTACAAATGGCTCGCGTCTATTCAATGCGATCGAAACAGTGAAGAAGCGACAGGTGCGGTCGGTAATTCGATACTCCTCGCAATCCTGTGCCTTATGAATCCAGCGGTTACCCGCTGACTTCTTTGGGTCCATCTAGTTGTAGGGCGGAATATCATCATAATGTGAAATCCATCACGATTTCACATACGTCAAAAATGTTCATAATATTTGCACAAGATCCACGAATGAAAATGTCGGATATGCACGTTTATTTGACGAGGACTATACAATGTTAATGCGAAGACTTCGGCAAACGTAATTTTGAAATATTAAACAAGGGCTATTTCATATAATCACATCCTTGAAACGCTTGCTAACCGCCGGTAAATAATTGTTTCGTGACGTCCTGGGTTCAATGTAAGTGGCGAACAATACACCGTTTTAATGTTTGAGAATATGAAGATATTATTATTGTCAAAGACGTTTGAAGCAAACATAATTTTAACACAGGGATATTTTGTAGCGTAGGTTAGATTCATCGACACATCAGTCTCTGAACCAGCCTTGTATAATTATTAAGGGATCTGGCATCTAAGTTTTATTTCTCGATATTATTTGCCTCGGTGAATTATAGTTTAATAATAATAACATTATTTTGTACTGAAAATCAGTATTGTGATGTGATACTGCAACGTGGGTGGTGCGCGGTTGCTTGTTTAATATCCATAAAAGATAAAGATAAGTATACGTAATTCGTATCTTTCATATAATCATCTAGCCGAAATCTGGAAGTACACTGGAAGTACAACACATCGCGCCTGTGTTTCTCCAAAGGGGTAGGTAAAGGTATACACCCACACCCACTTTTCACCAGTTATGTTTAGTTCGCATGTAATAGGTGGTGAGCATACACCGGGTACAAATCCTGAATTCGAGCTACTACTAGGCATTTCAAGTTAGAAAAATCTAATAATTGTTTGCCGACCCGGGGATTAAACCCAGATCTTCTAGCTTAGCAATTGCGCTATCGGCCACTAGACCAACGAGGTTGTCTCAGACAATCATAGTCTAAAATATGCATAGAAATTAACAAAATAAATAATTTGATACTCAGGCCATGCATTGCCAAAGTGTTTACGCATGCAATCAAAATGCTTATTATGTCTCAAGAACTCAGGTCGATGGATAGTGATGTACTGCTATTCATAGTGAAGCTTAACCTTGACCAGTGAACAATGGGTGGGTGGAGACGTGAATATCACTCACTGTGGGAACTTAGTGTTTGTTAATTAGTATTTGGGACGCATTAATGCGCATGTTTCAAGGAGTTTTCGCGTATCAGTAGTCAGTAAAATTTTAAAGCTAATAGCCCGTGTTGATCGAGACGTTATCAGTCGATTGATAGTTAAGCTGCACCGGTTACGGACTGCAGTTGGATGGGTCACCAGTGTAAAACTTCTTGAGCGCAACCGTGCTTTAGAGGTCGCGCTAAGCCGTCGGTCCTGCTTGGTATTACAACACAGAGATTACCGCGTTTAACAAACAAACAAAAAAACTCTTCTTGCTTTATAATATTAGTACCTATAGATCAACATTATAGATGCTTCCGTTTATTTAGCAGTTTGTACACATTAGATTGGACGATGAACGTCATAGATTGGTTTTATTACCTGCATTGACAATTTAGAAAGGAAAAATAGAGCAAGTAAGGTGAATATACATTTAGGGCATGTAATTTGTACTTCCTTACTGCAAATTATACAATCAACCAGCTGAAGATGCATTCTGGCATTTCACACAGAACACCCGCAAATATGATAAATGACAAATATCGTATAGAACCTCAGAAATGATAAATATCGTATAAGAGAACGCATACATATTGACCGCCGTGTGACGTGCCATCATTAGGCAGAACTGATGTACTAGTAACGACTTTTTCTTTTTCGTTTGCGTGGTCGATAATTCATGACTCTGTTTATGTACCTCACTGGACTGAAAACTTACTAAGTAAAGAGTGATCGTGTTATAAGCGTTGAGTAAAAATCTAGATATCCTCTTTATTCGTTATAGTATAAAGTAGGTAAGTAAAATTCTTTGAATTATAGACATTTTTAAGTAGTTATCTAGTAAGGAGGTATTTACATGTACCTATGTACCAGTTTTAGCCCGCAGCTTCGTCCGCGGAAACATTCCAATAAACGTGCAAAGAATCCCAAGGAAACATGATTTTTTAATATTTTCGGGATTTAATCTAGGTTATCGCTTACCTATGTGCCAAATTTCATCCGAATCCACTATGTAGTTTTTGAGTGAGATTTGAGTGAGATTTGAGATTTTATTCTAACAATAATAAAATACAATAATACTTTCATTAATAATAGAAATATTTTAAGTCACATCATTCTCTATAATCGTGACACAGCACATTTTAAATGAGACAAAAAAAGAAATCAGACGTCTACAATATTAAAATAACTGTTCCGTTATATATATACGTATATACGTAACGTATTTTGCTACAAGTACTTACGGTAAGTACCCACTGACCCGATGTTAGACACCATTACTCATACGTGGTTATACTCGTAGCACAATACTCGCCAACCGACACTAACAGTATCATCTTTGTTTGTATGGATGTTGGCCTACCACCTATACCAGTATTCGAGAAGGATAGCTGTTATTGAAATCCTCGTCATTTTTATTAGTATTTACTGCTGACATTGTTTTGATAGTTTAGATCATCACAACACGCTCGTAAAAATTTGTGGCGTTACAATAATACAAGATAATACACAAATGACCACATTGTGCCAAAACAATAATTTTGTCGAATTTGTGTAAACATGTGGGCCTGGTTCAATACCGGAAGCTTAGGCGAGCTCGTTCAGATTTTCATTCGCCTAAGTGGTTAATTTGTAGATAATGCCATTAAAGTCCGCTATATTGTTACATGCAATGAAAGGTTTAAATAAATTAATACATAAATGCATTACATTATGTGTCGTTGTTATTGGAAGAAACTATGCTGCCCACTGCGAACGGTTTATCTGAAAGATGAAATGCTATACTTTTTCTACTTTCACGATAAAAGCAGAGTAGGACATACGTATGTTGTCGCGACTTGGTTTCGCCAGCATCAAAATATTAACGTCAAACCATGGCCGACTCGGATCTAAAACTTTAAAGATTTTAATTCTAGTATAGAGTAATGATAAATCTATGATTTTAATAAATAAAGATCCGAGTTGTATGCACTCTCCAGTAAAGATATTATGAAATTAGATTAGTCACTATCAGTGTCATAAAATAATAATAACATGTTTGTTTCCAAGGTAACAAATGTTTTGACGAATTTCGACCTCATTGTATTTGCGCGGCTGCTGGGAGAAAATGAGCTTGGGGTCACCAATTCTATTTCTTTTATAGTACATGGTAGCATGGTTGATATGGATATTTTAGTTTAAGTCTTCGTAAATTTATTGTTTAGCTTGAAGGCAACGCGCGCAACTGTGTGCGTAGAACCATGGGAATATTTAAGTAGCGTTTCCGCAAATGTAATCGGCGCAGTCATTTCATTTTCATTTTCACGGCATATCAAATGTATGAAAACACCGTTCGATCCGAGGATATGCTCTTGAAACACACCCTTAAATAATAAAAATACACAGAGCAAATATTAACATCACACAATGATATGAAGGCACCAACGATTACCTTCTCGAATTGTCACATTGTTTCGTCGTATTAACCCCAAGAAAAGATAGGGTGAAGCTACTGTAGATTTTCAACAGCAAGATTTCAATGAATATAAAAGTGTAATTGATAGCCCTAGTAATCATACTATTTTTAACATGCCTGTACTATGCCCACTTTATCAAGTTAAAGCAAACTTATGTCTTCTTATTATTATAATGCTTTGTGCTTATAGTGCTTACTTAGGTCTTCTTATTATTATAAGCTATATATATATAGTGCCATCTTCGAGGAAATGTACAGCGTACCTAAAACTGTAATTAATTACGTGACCTATTAGAACGTAGCGTACATAGCGCCGTTGCGGTTTAGCGGTTTGCTTACAGTTAGGTAGTCGATCCGAGCAATATTTTATGTCATATTTCTTAGCTAAACAATGCCTCAGGCTCGGTATGATTTGCTTGTGTTCGCGATCATTGACACGATGGAGTTTATTGCACTCATTCGTAAATCAACACGTACCGTAAATACCTTTTTAGGTTGTTGTCCCACTTCGTAGTTTAAACACCCCATTATGAATCCTTACTTCAGTGAGGTTCACGGTTTCCTCTCCATATCAAAGAAAGATCATGACAGGGTTGTAATCACAGGTTGTAATGATGACAATAAAATGAAGTTATCACTTTTATATTTGAATATACATATGTATTTAAAAAGTACACTAAAGTACTTAAGTTCATAGTTCACCTTTTAATTACTGTCTTTCTCTATAGCAACGTTTAAGGAAGTCTATGCAAATGTACGTAGCATGCGCGATTTACATTCAACCTGTGTAGATAACTGTTTCACACAAACTGCATTACCATACTTACCGATGTAAACGACACCAGATTTTCACGGTAATAACATACAGTAACAGCGCGTAATAGTTGTTACGTTGTAGCTTATGAATCATTATTAATTTTAGTCTGTAACATTTATCAGCTTTTGGTAGACCTGTACTAATACCTCATAACCTGTCATATCTGTCCCGCAGAGAGGTGGGAAAGATCTAGCGGACAAGCTCTTTTTGGACACAGCACAAGCACAAGCACAAGATCTGCTAAGAGTTTTTGTGAGTAAGAACGTCACATACTGACATGCTGCTTTTCTCTACTAACTCTACCAACTTGAAAATGTTCACCCAAAAGAACCGTACATCCGTTGCCGTTGATAATTTTGTTTGTCGACTCGGTTAATTCTGTTATAGCTGCACCTCCTACATTTACTTTGATTCATCATATTATGTTATTTTTCATTATACTTCAAAGAGGGCTGAAATTTTAATACTGTCGGATGACAAACACCTTAATGCGGACATTTTACTCCTTTAATTTTTAATTACTTATGTATGAACCTATTTCGAATGTTGACTTTTTTATTGGGTGACGATAGCAAACGAGCACGCAGCGCTACCCATCCATGTCCACCCACGACACCTGTGACAGATCCAGAATGGGACTTATAATAATCTTGTACCAAGCCTGTCACAGACGTGTTGCTACTCTCGAGGCCTTATGGTCCATATTAATAAACCAATTCCAAGATCAGGTTCAGGATCAAGGTTCTAAACCTTATCTTAAATCTTGAATTCCTCCCCGCCCCTTTAGACCTTTTTTGTTTTATTCAAACTACAAGAACATTTCAAACTACAAGAACATTTATGTGGGACGACCTCCTGTTAGGTGGCGCGATGATTTGCGCAAGGTGGCGGGGAGCAAGTGGATGAGGAGAGCTGAAAATTGGGCTCAGCGGCTTGCCTTGGGAGAGGCCTATGTTCAGCAGTGGAAGTAGTAATTAAAAAATTAAAATTCGAGGTGTATGTGTATTTTAACAGTTTTAATGATAATTTTATTTTTAATTTATCTTTTAACTTTTTTCAGATGAGGTGTTTTTTTAAGCTGAAGCATGAAGTCACAATCTTGGTTCTGAATCTGATCTTGGGATCGGTTAATTAATAACATGGTCGCCACAATCAAAGTCTAACTGGAAACCTCACTTTTCCAGTCGGAATACAATTGCTTAAATGCAATTGTTACAAGGCAGAAGTGGTAGACGGTGTAGGTACTGGCGCCATCTGTATCGTTAAGTAGGTCGCTGTGAATATTCAGTTGGATTTGTAAAAAAAACGGTTACAAAAACGATTCCAATGGACTGATTACTTGAAGAAATAGTACTCATTTAGGTAAGTTGGTTTAGAATTGTTGTAAAAACGTCATCTCTTGCAAGAAAAGTAATACTTATGCCTACTAGGTTACGTATACCAGGTTAGTAAAAGCTTATTGCTATAAAAATCTGTGTAAGTCGTTTTTTTATTTCCGCAGCAAAAAACACACTCGCGGCGGGCATAGGGTAGTCATATAAAGTTTATCATTTATAGTCACATTGTTCTCCTATAACTATTGTATTATGTACCATTTTCAATATGTACTTCGAACATTTTAAAAATGAAATTTTGAAATTTTTGTATTGTTTTTAAAGATGTCAACGAAATACACATGTGGGACGCTCCTTAATTGTACTATGTGTTAAAAAATATAAACAAAGAAATTCAACTGTGGTTTTGTAAAATATAGAAAACCCTTATCAACCTTGGTTGCCTGAACTCGTTTTACTTAGCAACTCGTAACCATAGGATGTCGAAATGAATTTAACTTTTAACTTTTTAGGTTAGATTAAGTTTAGAAGATTATATAATGACATTACACAACCAAAGTTTGATTTAACAAAGAGAAACGTCCTTTTTAATTGCTTCCTATCAAGTTTTCGTAAAGTACACACACTAGTAAGGATGAATTATGTTATTGTGCGAAATATTATTTACTTTTTTAGCAAAATTCACTGGAGCCGTTAATGTTACGACAGTTGAAGGTTTATAATTAGTGTGTCATGTTTCGCAAAGGCATTGTCACGATGCGCTCGCCGCGTCTGTTATGCTGCTTCATTAAAGTTGCTGTACACGCCCGCTTATTGTCGCTGCTTCAAAAGTTGGAAAATAAATAAATATCTTAAACTAGCTTTTACCCGCGGCTCCGCCCGCGTGGTCAAAGGGTCAAATGAACAATGAGTTGTTTATCATACATGACACATTTTTGGTGGATGAATAGTGACAGTTCCACGATTAAAAGATACTAAG
>DWTT01000922.1:0-13186 GCA_018250895.1 Carterocephalus mandan
TGCATATTACTTGTACAAAATAATTTCGATGTTTCACATCTGCCAGGCGTCCCGTGACGGCTCATAATTTTTTTTAATTAGGTTTATCTATACTTCAGAGGAATGAATAAAGGATAGGAGAAGTACAGGCATAATTAAACTTCAGGGAAGAACTGTTAATCATTAAAAAAATAAACAGGGTCGAACAAGGACAACTTTAAGAAAAATAACAAAATACACGGAAATATCACAAGGCTTGCTTGAGTAACAATGCGGAACACTGTTGCGTGAGGGCCAGAAAACCAGAAGGCTGTTACGAATTCAATTTATCGTACAGTTTAGTTGTGCAGAATTGCGAGGCCAGTAGCACACGCCAGCTTGTTGGCTCGTGACTCACTCAGGGAAACCCTTCCGTGACTCAATTCGTAATCAGAACGCGCATCAACAATCACCCTGTTGATACTCCGTTCGACTCTGGTGTCGTTCCGTGCGTGATAGACCACTTTCACACAACACAATGTCGAAGGTGAACACATTGTGTTCGCTGTCCCATGTGTCTCGCTTTATAACCTCTGCATTGTGTATATGAATGTTCCATTACACGCATCTGAGCAAAACGCATACGAATATTCACGATATGAGAATAAATCTTAGCAGAATAATGTGATTGTAAACTACATAATTTTGATAAGATAAATCCCCTTATCAAATCATTTTAGTATGTTTATGGGTTTATAATTTACGATGTTAACATTTAATTGAAATCGATTTTATGACTGAAAATTAACTTTCTAATCATTGTAATTAGTAGCATAAAATTATTGTTCGTTTCGTTGGGAGACGAACCTATATACGTTAAAATGAAATCAGAATGTTAAAAATATATAATAGAATATTTTAACTCTAAATAAGTTAATAAAAATAAAGATTATTTTAAATCTTTATTTTTTAATAATTCTTAATATGTATACTTTCTTCAGTTTAGTAAACAAGAGGTACACCCGTAGTTGAACACGAACCTACAATAATTTAAATAAAATACGTGTCTGTCCAACCAACATGTCTATCATGCATGGTTAACTTCTTAGGGGAAGCCAAGGTAAATTTAATAAAATATCAACAAAGCCATACTGAATCCATAAAACTATAGTATGAGTTTTACTTTTGTCTATTTTTGGGAAATATTAATTAAATTCATCGAAAATCCACGTCTCTCAATTCCTCCATCAAAATTTGTTCCAAATCTTGACAGAAAAAGTTGAAACTTCAATCGTCAATACGTCGGATAAAACTGATTAGAAATGCATGTGAACCGAGATGGCTATATTTTGGTGGTAATTCTCGTAATCGTAATAAAAGCAACAAAAAAAATGCATCAATTCTTTTCCTCCTCCTCCGCTCCTTTGCTATCTTATATCCATAAAAAACCTTTAATATTCAATAGTAATAGATAGTCAATATAATGCTTCCATGTTGTGACAACCAGCAACGCTTCCGCGCAGTGACGCCGGGTGATAGGTAAACAGACCGTAGTTTGAATTATGGGGGACTGACTGATCCCTTTGTTAATACACTGTTTACCCTGTATCCAATTTTGCTATCGATGATTATACTAAAACGGTTTATTGGTTTAGATATTGAGTGTGAGTATTTACACTTCACAGCTTGCAAACGATACACTTACATGACGCGGTAGAGCGCCTTGTTTGTTTTCTTAACATTTATGTCCTCGTTAACTGAGTCTACTGATTTTTCTGTCCTTGCCCTGATTCTTCTCTTTTTTAGTAATTTTAATCACAGTTTCACGATCATCTTTATCTATTTTAGTTGTTTTTTTAAAGACGTTTATAACGGGTGGCGCAAAAGTAATGGCACTATAGAAATCACTTATACTTTTTTTTATTTAGGTACATTAATTTTAATATTTTTTTTAGTTTCGTCGTAGTATTTAAATGTACAATACACTAAAAATAATCATGGACCATTTTACTTCCCAAGAAGGTGGAATAATCGTGTAAATGTTTTTACGGAATAATTCATCTGTAATTAAAACACAACGTGAATTTCGTCGATGATTTCCCCACCGTCCTACACCGACTGGTCGCACAATTGTTGAATTCTGTGACCAATCGGTGGTCCTGTGGCAAAGCGTTGGCTTTGCCACAGGCCTCGAAGCAACTGGCTCAACATTGGACAGACCTAGGTCTGGCAGACCAAGAACAGGCCTTTCAATTCAGCCGAAAATATCGATGCTTTGCGCGAAGATGTGGAAGAGTGTCCAGTTACGTGAGTTCTTAATACTCAGTTTGGATGAATTGGGGCTGGAGCATAGCATATAGCATATCTGGTTCCAACAAGACGGCGCCACAGCACACACAGCACGCGACTTTATGGACTTAGTGACTTCTTCAGGCCGTGTTATCTCTCGTTTTGGCGATTTGCCCTGGCCTGCAAGATCACCCGATCTCACCTGTCCAGACTTCTTTCTTTGGGGTTATTTGAAATCTGTGGTTTATGTGAATAAGCCACAGACTCTCGCAGCTCTAAAAGAAAACATTCATCAAGAAATAAGGAACATATCGCAGGAAGTGTTACGGCAAGTTATGGTACGAGTAAATGTCATAAATAGGGCTCAAATGTGCATCAACTCTGGAGGTCACCATTTAAGAGACATCATCTTCAAATTGTAATAGGATGAAATTTCATGGCCTAAATATACATATAGACAAAATAGTGTCATTCATTACTTTTGCGCCACCCTGTAGAACTAAGGTCAAGCAGAATAAACGTTTATAAGCCTGGTAAACCTGATGCTTTATTCGGTAAGACCATAAGAATAACGCAGCAATGATAGAAAACTATTGTTGTTTACAAAATGAAACGCCACAAAAATGTATAGTGATGGGCTCAACACTCAAGTGCAATAAATGAAAGCCTATTACTTTATACAGATTAGGTATACTAAACGATACCGACACTTTAAAAATAACGTGTACCGTTAACCGTTATTGAACAAACAATTATTGTTATGATGAATTATTTGCTGGTACAGCTTCAGACCAATTTTTTATTTTATTTGCAATATCAATAAAGGCATAAAATGCTGTCCCATCAAGGTCTGGTCCACGGTTCGCACCTGCTACAAGCTAAGCGGGTCGAGTAGTCGAGCGCAACAACGAGAATGTACAAAATGATTTCACTTGAAGAGCAGGATTTTTTTTTGTGCAACAACAAAATACTTTTTGTTAGATTCGCATAGCAGCCCCGGCCTGTGTCAGCAGTGCTGTGGGAACACAAGTGGGAACGATCGAGAACACACGTTTCGTTCCGAAGCGCCCGTCTGGAGGCCATGTGACCAGCCAGCGGCTGCGCGGCGCATCCGGTAGAAGCCTCGCAATCCCCGTTCGCGATCCAAACTTCACATTACACTCCAGCGTTTATTTATTTATGAACCTACTATGATTAATAGCGATTCTAAACGCGCAACTTGTCATAGTTCTTCCAGTAATACATTTTATGGTTCTTTGACGTCAGATCTTGTAACTGGCGGTTTCAGTCATCAGCTCGACCGAAACCGCCAGTTACGTTCTTGAGAAAACATTAACCCTTAAATAATTTATTATTATAATGTCAGTTTGACATTTTAACTGATCACAAAGCAAACAAACAACAACATGCTCTGTACCTACTGTAATTCACTACTCCACTTCATTGGTCTCTGTACTGTACTTTCTGTACTCTGTGGCAGGAGAAAAAAAATCTCTATGGTCTGTTTGGTCGTCCTTTCAAAGTTTCAACTTCCTCACACTTAAAATGCAATTTCCTCTCGTCATTTCATAACGTTTATATACGAGAACTGAACTATCCATTATAATCAATTGTTTAAATTATTGATGAGTTTAAATACTTACTGAAAAGTATTATTTTCTACTTCAACTACTCTCGACAGATTTATTTGAGTCGTTTGATATTTGAATCGTCTACATGTCAACATCCTGATGCTCTACATACTCTACAACGCATGCAAGCATTTTTTGATCAGAAAAGTACCAAATATTTCATATAAATTTTTCAAATTACATAGTGACTTTTTGCTGTCGATTTCTAATGAATGATGCAAATAACTTGAACGTTCTTGGACGTTGTGTAAATGCTATTATTTCAGACATATTTTTATTTTATATGTAAACAAGCATTGGAACCTATTCCACTCGGCACAATATTCCACATAAACGGATAACTAGTCCATCCCCCTACTCCATGACGACAGGCCATCTTGTCCTTTTAAATGTACGCAATTTACGCTTGTACGTAAATAGCCTGTACACATGACCATTGCATGAATAACTATCGGCTATTACATAATAAGTGTTATTTCAACTATAGGTCATCGTTAAGACGTGATGGGATATGCCGAGCTAAAAAAGACGGGTATTCCAATCCACGGGATGAAGATGGAAATTGAACGAAGAGAGTTTATTTTTCTAAATTAACTACTTGTTACCTACGTTTCCAATATAAGTATGATCTGTTTCAACTATCTCTTGACTCTCTTGTTGGTCGAATGATCGTATGCGCGACTAGGCTACTAAGCTAAAGGTCCAGGGTACAAACCACTTGTCGGTCAAGGTATTCTAACTAGCAAAGTATTTCTAGCTTGACATTCCGAGTTGTACTCGGTGTATGAAAACTGGTAAAAAGTGGGTGTACAACACCGTCTACACCTTTCCCTCTGCCGACCCCCTCGGGGAAGTACGTGATTTTATTTCATGTTTTTTCCTATAATCAAAAAACACATACATATAAGGAGTAAATATTTTTTGTTGGAAAATAATTTGCTCAATCAATACCAAGATCTTCAATACCTAGATACTTGTGAAACAAAAGACCATGTAATATTGGTAAATTAACAGTAGGAGTCTGTAACATAAAAGTAGTATACGTTTATTTGTTGTAGAGACGCTCTTCACCCGCCCGTGGGCGGTGTGCCTCATTTAATGGAGCAATAAAAAATGTTCGACTGTGCTTACGTAATCCGTATTATTTCCGCGTCGGAGCGACGGAGGTCAACGCGCGTGTGATCTTGTCTTTCGACACCGCTGTTGCTTGCTTTTGAACCCACTGAACACGATGTACCTGCGTGGCTAATTGAAAGAGCAGAAGTATCGGGGGTCAATACTGAACGCAAATTTAATTCTTATTTATGTTCCATTCAACACTAAAGATCATACCAATAGAGGTGATTTTGATATAATACATAGTCAAAACTTTTTCCTGATTTTACCGGTTTATCATTATATGAGTTATGAGTGTTTTTAATAATTAAATACGTTGTTGAATGTGTGGGCATGGATCTAAAGACTATATATTACATGTTTGTGGTTTACTGTTCGCGGAGCCCAACACTTGGTTTGTCAATAGTTTAAGGATTAAATACAATTAATATGTTTTAATATTATGTATGTTACTTTGATGAAATCATTGCACTGGTGTTTAGAAAGCACTTCAGGAAAGAGCAAAGTAACTGTACTTACTGACATTTAACTGTTATTGATGCGTCACGGTCTTCGCACCGCTTAGCGTTTTAAGTGTCGCTAATCGACATCTTGTTTAAAGGCTGTTTGTAATGTCAGGCTTGGACCGGCGCATGCGCACTTCTGATCAATTTGTAGATTAAATATTGCTCCGCATATTAAAATATTAACATCAGTAGGCTGCTTATTATTACAAGTAAAAAGTTATGCAAATTTATGAGTCGACGTCATGGGTAGATTCCAGCTGGATAGGTATATACTGTTTGTACTTAACTATAGTAAAACATTCACAATTCATATAATGAATTGGCCTGATCAATTTGCTTAATGTGCAGTGGGTGACTGGTAGTAACTTACCTTGAAAAGATTTAGCAAAGAGCGTACCAAACTTAGAATAATTACATAGTACCAAAATATTAATCAGTCTTTCTATTTCTATTCAACGATGACCGCCAACTTAGAAGTTTTGCCCTAACTACTTTTATAGTTCACTAGTTGACGCCTGCAGCTTAGCTCGCTTGAAATTAGACATAACAATAGTTTTATTAATTGCCATTGCAACCCTTTTTTTTTCTCGCTGGGAAATGCATTTACGCATCCTGCCTGGTTTTATGAGAACACAAGCAGGTATGTGGGACTCGCTGAAAACCAGAATACCCACTAAAACCCAGCGGCACCATCAGCGCTTAAGATGAAGCGTCACGGGATCGCTTGCGCATTTCTACCGCCTGCGAACCTGTCGATTTACTATTATTAAATCGATTTATTGTACTTTCGATTTCATAAGTTTTCGATGCCATGAACCATCAATCTCATAAATTTTCGTAATGATAAATGGTCGGAGCGGCCACATTGCGCTCACCTTAATACAGTGTCACTATTTTCAGACTTAAAATACAATTTTATACTTTTACAGTGCCTTTTTATCGTAATTTTGGAACACAAAATAAAAAGTATTACAGAATAAATAGTCAATTAACTATTTCCACTTCTAAGGCAACTTCAACACAAATAAATTATTTTATTCATACAACCCCAAGCTGGAACAGTTACGCTCACCTGTCAGTCAGTCAGTCAGTCAGCTTCTCCTTTTATATACATAGAAGATTCATACCCCGCCAAGCTGGAAAAGTATCGCTTACCTGTTCGCCGGCGCTCAGTCGGAGCGCGCGACGTGGCGGCGCTGCAAGGCCACCGCCAGGTCGTGCTGCAAGGCCGCCTTCTGCCGCGCCACGTCCGCTGGCACCACGGACCTAAGCCCGTTCACGATGTCCTTCGTTTTACCTGGAAACCCATGAATTAATGTATTAATAATTTAGTAAATTAAGTAGGGGGGGGGGGGGCTGGTCGCTCACGTCCGTAGGAAATAGACCCAAGGTAACCCTATACGTCCCCCCCGGGTGGTGCTAAGAGCGACAACGTACAAGAGATGGGCAGCAGCGTCTCTCAATAGTGTACTCAATCTTACTGCGGTCACCAACTCGAGGCCTATGTCCAGCAGTGGACTCTGAAAGGTTGATGGATGGATGACGACCAAACCTTTGGTGTTACAAAATGATTTAGTAGTAATTTAGTCAAACTAGTGGTCCAGAGTAAATCATAAATCTCTCTTTAAAACTGAGATGACTTTAGAGTGTATTGCTCTAGTGATCGTGGCGAATTTCCGATATCTTTGTTATAACAAATTTACTAATAGGACTTTTTCAAACTAAGTGAGTCTTATGCAATGGCGCTCTGCTGTTGCGGTGAAGGAAAACATGGCGATGAAAATTACGTGCTAAATTAACTAAAGCATATGATATGATATTTAAAAAAAATTAAGGCTGTCAATCTGAACTAAAAAATTTCATGGACGCTACCGTGCTTCGGAGGGCACGTAAAGCCGTCGGTCCCGGTTGTTTTCAATTGTGGAAACAGTCGCTAAGCCTTGTCGAAAACCTGAACTGAGCGAATAGTGTGGTGCTTGTGGTGCGTGCTTACGAGCGAGCCAATGAACCCTATCATAAAAAATAAAGATTAACTTACCAAAGTAAATGTCATTGAGTGTGTTCCTGATTTTGTTCTCCATATCCTCTACCATGCGGCCAATGTTGGCTATGTGCGGCGTCACGTCACTCACTGCTGAATCCTGCTCTGCCTGGGGATCAAGGATACTGAATTCGGACATTGTTGGAATCACTTTTTTATGTAACCAGAATAGCTAAAGATTAAGGAACTCCAACTATCTAAGTACTACCATCCATAACAAACCATCCATGACATGAATAAAATGATTATTACCAGATTTTTATGATAACCATTTCTGTTAATGAGTGTTGCTCATGTTAGTACAGTATTAGTTATAGTCCTGTTTGACTTTAACAAACCTGACATTTATTAGATTCAGATTGATTTATTTCATTATATTATAGTATTTCTATAAGCATAATGAATGTCATTTTTATCTTCCTCCAGTTCTCAAAGTTGATGGTACCGAGTTATTGAACCAGTGGTAGATAAAAAATTAAATGGCATTAATTATGCATATACATATATATGGCACACAGCTAGAAACTTTGGCATCTTGCCATGTTCTCTTACTTGAATACTCTTTTCAAAATTAACAATTTAATAATTTGGTACATCAACACAAGAGAACTTATAGTGGAGCTAAAGAAACTCTGCACCACATGTTTTTGTCTAAGTAAATTAATTTTATAGGTTTTTTTAATGAGGTATTGTCCAATGTAAGATTTAAATGTACACACACATCAAGCTTATAATAGCTGTATGAATCTTTCGCTCTGTATAATCTATCAACTTTGGCAACAATGGCAAATGCCAAAGTGTCCATTACCTGTCTAGTAAGGCTTCCACCCAGGTTCATGGTTCCACTGCCTTCTTTATTAGTCTGAAGCCAGAGCATTGCAGTGGACGTCAACTTGTAATGTGCATTGCGACCAGAACTCTTTTCAACAACCTCTACAACATGAATCGAATCCCAACAGCCCTTGATCTTTTGAGATCCATCACCTGCTTTCTTTATCAATATAACTCCTGAAAATAGATCCAAAGAAATGGCATTATTATTTCTCATTATTTGATAAAATCATAAATTTATGGAAAATACTTTTGCACTATTTTTCATGTCCAAAATATTTCAAAATAATGATTGCTTGATTGTTCTTTACTGTATATTATATTTACATGCAAAGGCATTATAATCAGCAATATTAAATGTCATGAGGGAAGACTATCTCTTAAAAACTAGTTTTCACAGTCAAACAAACGGTGAATGAAATCTAACCTGCAAACCCATGATCCATATCCCATAAATACACACTACTGACTCCGCCTTCAAAGTACATTTCTCTGTACTGATCAAAAGCATGATTTGCGTCTATTTCCAGTTTTCGCAACCTCTCTGATGGCATAGAACCATCTTCCAGCGGTGGGTCGTACGTATTTGACCATGGTGACCTGTATGAATCGCCATCACGGTTGTAGTCGCATAACAAGTAATCCTTTCCGTTGCTGCGGTCCTGAGCGATTTTTAAAGGCTGGTCGACCGATGACAGCAAATCTTCACACAAACTCGGGACTAGGTCGATCAAATCAGTCAAGTTTTTCTCGATCTGCTGGGGGGGCAATCTCCTCATCAAGTCTAATGCACAATCCATCTGCTGTTCTGACTGTAATGATAAAGGGCGAGCCGTTTAATAATATAACTTTATCCTAATTTAATGAGAGTATTAGTCATCATAACAAATAAGTGCATCTCGATACAGTTAAAATACACCAAATTTTATAAACTGTGTAAACTAACCATGATTTGAAAAATCTTCTTCGAGTATGCAGGAAGAAAGAGCGGTTTAAATTTCTTCAAAAATACAATTTAGATTAGTGAGAATAAAATGGTAAAACTAAAAATCGTCAGTGCAGTAAAATATGTACTCCTCAGTTGACATACTTGACTGACATAGTTGTCTTGTCTTGTCACTTGTCAGGTTTGCCAGAAAATGACACAATACAAACAGACAACAAAGGGACACTACAGATTAAATATCTATAGATGCGAAGAATATTAAGAAAAACTGAGATTGTCAGTCTGTTTTGCATAATGGTTTACTAACGAAGGCTAACGATACCTTTCCTTCTCTTTCACGGTGCTGTGGGCGCTCCTACGTGACGGAAATCAGATGCAAGGATGATACTTCTTTCCTGGCAATTGCTCCAGGGGCAGGGATTGAATAACCGATTCATTTATAACAAAATACCTTATGATGTCATACCGTAAAATAACGGTTACTGAAATCATCACAACCCTTTGTTTGTCCCACTGTTGTGAACTACGGGACTACAATTTAGCTCAGTATTCACAAAACTGTATTTCGTTGTCAACTTGTATAAAGTGTATTGAATAGTATTCAATAGTATATTATCTAATTCGTTATTGGCATCACAAATTATAATTAGCTAACTGAACTAAATAACTTTCGAAATCCTCAAGGACACATTATCTAACAAGCTTCGGTATTATTTAAATACAGCGTTTCTTTAAATTGTAACCAAAAAAATATTCTATTCAATGCGGAGGCTGTTGGTTCTATAAAGAACACCCGTGAATTAATAATTTCGCAACCTAGTCAGATGAGTCCTAGCCTTTTATGCGGCTTTGGACTGTATGTCCTTGGCCTTGCGGTTGTTGCGCGCTACGACAAGTACGACAGTCTCAAATCCAGTTCAGTCTTCATTTCACGTGTTTTAGCACTTGTTTTCACTTGCGTCAGATAAAAATAAGACAATGCATAAAAATGAGAAAAGCGTCGTCGAAGGAACCGGAATGACTCAGTCACCCCTGCGTGCAGCCGCTGCAGAACAGTCTTGCAACGGCTCAGCGCGGCAAAATTAAACACGCCTTTTTGTCTGTGCTCAGTTCCTTTTTAATTACCTTGTCACTTCATTCATGGGGACCTTCCATAGATTATGTCAGTTCAGTTCTATTAGAATAAATCTATGGTCAGTTCAGTCATTCAATGTTGTGGTGTCAAACTTTCTTTAGATTTTATTGTTGTTATTTCTTTGCTTGCAATAGATATAGTAAGTTATTTTTACATAAGTTATAACTGGAACAGAGAGTGCAATTGTGCAGCCAATAAGTTGCTATTACCTAAGATGCGGTACCGTTAGGACTTATTGTTGTGCCCATTATAATGATTCATGTTTTGGGAATGTTTGCCATCATATTACACCTCAGCGGCTATTATATGCGCCCGAACGGGAAGTAAACTATACATTTACCCGGTGCTGTACTGTACAATACAGTGGACATTGGTTGTCCATGACGTTTTCATTCAAGACAGTCAAACAATAGGTTATGCAAAGAATCCTTACAATTCAGTAGTGGAATTTAGTATGAATTATAGTTTTTATATCATAGCGTTGCAACCTTCTCGTTTCCTTTGTAAATTAGCGCTTATCATTGTTAAAAAGTAATTTCAAATTCAATTTGTAACAGCAATATCAGATTGTTAATTTATTGTAATTTGTTTGAGGTAACAGGGCACTAATTGCACAGTATCAACACATAAGTAGAGACAAAGTTATGTCTTATCTCACTATTATTATACAACTTCTTTGTTTTACAAATAACTGCACACCTGATCACTTAAGTTTTTATAGGAATGGCATTTCATTTGTATTCATTCCATTTACGTAAAAAAAATGTTTGTGGTTTAACACCTGCACATCGATTCTCAATGATTCACTATTATCGCTTAAGATCAACAGATATTCTATATAAATGTATAATCATAACACATCATAATAAGTTATTGTAGTTAATTGTAATAAATTATGTTTATTCTAATGAAGTAACTCTACATTAAGTTAGTTGTAGCGAACACTGAACAGCAAGTCTGTTAAAAATGTATTGGGAATTGTTAAAATATATTATGTTTTGTTACTGAACAAATTTTAAAAAAGTAAACTAACTTTATTGATGGGAATGAGATAAGTGAGACATTCTCACTAACCCTGAAGAATCTGTATTCATAGGATTGTCCAAAGTTATTTTAGGCAATTCACCTAATACCACTTGTGTTGCACTCGTTGGCAGTGGTCATCACTTAAAAACTAATGTGTCTGTTTGAACAGAGACAATTTAAATTTGCTGGGTTAAATCATAGCCACTCTAACAATCCATCTTAGAGCATTGTGGTGGAAAATGTTCCAAGCCCTCTTAGTGGGATTGTAGCGTATCTTTTCAAACATCAACATGTAACATTCATAGAAACTGAACTACTTTATTAACATGTATATTATCTGCATTTACAGGAATATTTCCAACTATTAAACAGAGAAGCTTGTCATGATGCCGACTCAACTGGTGGGACAAGACAACCATGCAAACGATGTACGGGTGAAGACAGTGTACAGTGGTGATGTGATGATCACCTACATCAACCACAACATTACTCTTGAAGAGTTCACCCAGGAAATGATAGCGATATGTCGCTTTATGCCTGATCAGGTACTTACATGTCAAAATGACTGAGGTTTTGCTGAGCTATAAATACCTATGTAAGTTTAGGTTAGTTAAGCATTTGTTCCATTTGTTCTTAATAGAACTTCTGATGGGCAAAAATCTTCCGAAAATTGGTTTGGTTAGCCCATCGGAATTGTCGGAATGTGATGAATGAATTAGTAGCGTCCATAGCCCAATCACTCGCGTCGATTCAATGTGATCGAAAGAGTTAAGCAACGACGGGCGCGGTCGGTTTGTGGGTGGGTGACCACTAGTGGCAAAATATCATGGACGCTACCGTGCTTCGGAGGGCACGTAAAGCAGTCGGTCCCGGTTGTTTTAGTGGTGGTGGACAAGGTTAACAGTCGTTAAGCCTTGTCGAAGACCTTCGGTGGCTTGAGATCATTTGACACTGGGTTCGCCACTAACCCCTCCACCAATCCGCATTGGAGCAGCGTGGTGGAGTAGCTCTAGACCTCCCGCAGCTATGACTGTGGGGAAGACCCGTGCCCAGCAGTGGGACGTCTATGGGTCGCAGCGTGATGATTGAAGCTAATGTTATGCGAGAGTCCTCTAGTATAAAATAAAATATTTTAGTAGGCAATTTGACGATGGCCATAAGCAAGTTTCCAAATGCGTTATGTGCTTTAAGAAAAACCGGTTAAGTCCGAGTCGGGTTCACAAACATAGGATTCCGTACCACGGAGCGTCATTTTAACCTTACTTGTATGTACTCCTTTTGGGATCTAATTTTTTTACTTTTTCTGATTTTATTACTGAACGATTAGTGAGTGTCTATATTCATAGTTGAAGTTACCGGCTTACTCACGTGTGATTTAAGTCGGAAATATACCGACTAGTTTCGATCTATTACGATGATCATCTTCAGGAGTGGACGCGCTCGCGGTGGGCACGGCGTTTTTATTTGCTCTGATTATAATATGTATTCTGTGAGAATTTAAGGTGTCTTCTATAATTATTACTGGTATATAGATATAGCCCTGTCACAGACAGACAGACAGTGCGGGCATATTAATAGGGTTCCGTTTGCCCTCCATTGCGTAAAGAAACCCTCAAAATTACTTATAATAATACTAGTGGACGCCTGCAGCTTCGCTCGCGTAGAATTAGACCCATTAACGACGTCTGCCCGCGTTCGGGTTGCCCA
>DWTT01000923.1:0-13186 GCA_018250895.1 Carterocephalus mandan
TAAAGTCTGCGCACACATAACAACAGTATATAAAAATAAAATTTAAATATAAATGCTAACAAAAATAAAACTAATAAATAAAATTAAAATATATAACAATGTATAAAACATAAGTATTTTAGAAAACCTAACATTCCATTCAAGTCCATTATAGAAATTCTTCAAAAATAAGGATTTACAACCTTAAAATAAAGGAAACGGCGAGCCCTGGAAAGTAACCGAATAACATAATATAAAAAAAAAACATCACGCCTTTATTTCCACGAAGGGGTAGTCAGCTAGGCTGAGGTAGTTCACCCAATTTTCTCCGCCATTTGTACTACCTACCACTCTAATATTTTATTATTTTAGTATGTAGTTGTTGTATATTTATCCTTTTGGTGTACAATAAAGGAACTTCTCTGTCTGTCTGATTGTAACCCTTGTATTAGGTGATGAGCGTATTGCCATACACCAGGCACAGATCCAGACGCCGGCTGCTACCGGGCATTTCAATTCAATACAACTCAATTGGTAGTTTTTGCCTGAACCGAGGATTGAACTTGGAAGTCCCGCTTGCAACCACTAGGCCAACGCGCCGAATATAAGTTCTTTATTAATTCCCTTTTAGTAGGTAGGTAGGTACTGTTGGTAGTAGGTGCATACACTGCACTGGATTTTTCGAAAGTGTACCAAGGTATTTTTTTTATTATGAAAATTTTTCTTTTAAAGTTACATATTTCGTATCTCCTGACCATAAGTAGCTACCACTACTACCACTGCAACCCATAGATATCCCACTGATGGGCATGGGTCTCCCCCATAGACACAACTGCGGGAGGTCTACTCCACTCTGCTCCAATGCTGATTGGACTGATAGCAAAGTAGGTATGTAGATATATATTTGAGGAAATTTAAATGCATATTAAGTGAATACACGCTTTCATACAGGCAAAATCTTTACAAGTTAGCATGGGTACTATGTTCCGTAATAGTTCCGATAAATTGTTGCCATAGCACTTCTCTAATATTAGCTCGAGACGAGGGGATGCGTTGCAATTAATGTCCGCCCATTTACAATGAAGCCAGACCGGAATAATAGACTAAAAATACCTCCTACGATGTAGCCGATGTTGGTCGCGTGAGACGGCAAACGCAACGACACGTCACTGCATGACGCCACATCGTACGATAGCTTTATCACCATATTCATTCGTCATGGTTCAACTACCTACCTAATTCTACAGAATCACGCCTACAACTGAGATCACAGCGACCGGCTGACATAATTCATACATTTATAGACACAACGTACAATATTACAGACAAACCTTTATACTCGTTTTTATATTTAACTGAATGACATTACTTAGTCATCGTCTTGATAATGATAACAGCGGAATTTTGTACTACTAACGTAGTATCGGCTGATAGTGTAATCAGTGTTCTTGTATTAATTATGTTTTTATAATTGTTTATACTTATAATGAAAACAGTCGGCCCGGCAGAAATAAAATATTGGATTGGTAGTCAGGTACTGTAGGTACTTATTTGGTTGCATTTTGTTAGTGAGGATTGCAGTTATAATTGTTAAGTAAAATCAATAGTTTCCTTATGTAATTTTTTTTCTTTGTACTCAATGATACGTATGCATCGATGTTCGCTATTAATATAATAAATATAACAACAAACATCATTCATTCAAAGTCTACATTAAAGTAACAAAGGAAAACAATAAATATTTATTTTCCATTGACGTACGGGTACGCGAGTAAGTACTCAGCCTTTTACCGAAAACTTGAGTTACGCTACCTCCGGCCGTTCTCCAATAGGAGTCGACTGTGCTAGTAAGGTGACGTGACGTCACAACATCACGCCACTTGTTAGTCAACCGACCAACGACGCGCGATCCGGCTCTCCACTTGCAGTGCAGTGTCAAATTGTTACGACCTCGCTCGCGCTGATGAAATCGGAAATTGAATCAGCTTGTGCGTCTGCGTTTTAAAACTTGTAAATAAAAAAATATTCTTTAACTCAAAATAACAAAATACATTTTTTTATGCAGGGTAAATTAACGTTGAGAGGTGTCTCATAAACCTGCATAACTCAATAACATTCTTAACTAAGATCAATTCTTAATAAGGCAAAGCATTGCTCTACTTGCCGCGTTTTATTGATTTTAGGCGTAGGCTTAATTCAGGAATGCGCTAGTCAGTGTAAGCCGGATCGCGGCCAGTTAAATTGACAGACCGACAACGGTTGAGAGAGTCAAGGGGGCTCAATTGGCGAATAGCACGTAAGCTGTGTGGAGCGCGCCTGTCATTTCTGTCCGTGCAGTTACCGCGTATACACGTGTCGCACGGCGATCGCAGTTCCTATTACTACCAAATATTGTGTGCTGTTTACGTTAATGTTTACGTTGTTAAACCCTTTGGATTGCTTTAAACAACAACACCAGTTCTTAAGGATATTTTATAATATACAGATACAGTAAAAGCCGATGTGGAGGTGCATGAATCAACTATTGGTTCAGACATACCAAAAGTAGTTGTGGAAAAAACTGTAACCAGTGAGTATTTTGGTAACCTCGTCCTGTTTTGTTTGCCCACTTTCCTGTCCTATATTTCTTTAATCATTCGGTTATGGGATTAAGCTTGTAGCATCGAGGATCTGTGCACATTAAGTTAAGAACTAAAAGTTTTGTAGGAATACTCAAAAAATTCAAAGATCACCTAACAAATTTATTTGAGCAAAATAAGGCTTCCTCATGCTACAAGCCTACACTTTTGAATGTGCAGTTTTAACTAATTGGGTAGAATCATTCATCAGCAGAGATAAGATAAGATCTAATTCTCACATCATATATAATCGGGTGATCGAATTTTCAGACATTAGTAACATTTATCGCTATTTACTAACGACATGGTTCATGATCACGTAATACAGTATCTGTGCGTCTTCAATCAGAGCTCCATTGACTGATTTGCAGGGCATAACAAACATCATAAAACAAACCGATGACTTGACGTTTTGAAAGTGAATGATTAAAGGAATCTTTGAACACATATGGTGAATTTACCAAGAGAAGGGCTAAGCCTTCTCTTACAGTTGGGACGTGCTGTAATCAAGAATTTAGATTCCACTGAGGATCCTGAAGAATCTACCACCAACGCTGATCCAGAAGCTGAACCAATGAAAGCTTATTGGGAAAGCGAGCAAGAAAACTTCGAAAAGAAAAAACAACCTTTCATTGATCTGTTTCTCAAAGACGTCGCACTAGACAGGATTCCCGACGCCACCGAGAAACCTGTACAGGAGTCTCACTATAGTTTTGATAGACTGAGTCAAGTTTATTTGCCCGATGCTCTGAAAAACTTTAACGTCCAGGGTAACGTATCTTATATTATTATGCTTTAATTCTTCATTTTCAAAATTTACTTTTACTTTATGTATAAATTGAAAGACACACAGATTCATATTTCAGTGGGGGCTTAGTAACATATTCGGAATAATTCATTTAACCTTACATTTGCATTAATGCGAATCAACTTTTACATAAAATAGAATACGCAAGGTCTAATTTAACAAAATGCATGCCATTCATCAACATAGCGTAGCTAGTTCATAAATCACAGTATTCAAAAAGAACAATGTTGATAACAATCACAGCTTGTACAGGAATTGTTATTATTATCATTCATTAACCATGAATAGGGGTTTTTGAAGCCATTTTATTCTCAATAGCGTATTGTCACTACATTTTTAATTTTAACGACTTCCTTTATCCAGTCCCATCATTTTGTCCTAACATAGCATTTACAGCAACAGATCATATGAGATAAATAGATATTGAATAGAAATAGGTTAAGATATTTCAGTTAAGACTGTACCTACTTACCTGGTATGAGTTGGCACGTCTCATTGACGGCGTCTTTAAATAGACATAAGATTTAGTTGGTACGGCAACGTCGTTCATCATTATCCTAATGTTAATCGTTCCTAGTAGTATTTCTTACTAATGTATGTAGTAAAAGAAAAATTTGTAAAAGCAAAATATAAATTATGTATGTTGAAAACTCAGTTATCCATCGTAATATTCGTGACTAAGTTTGTTTCATAAACACATATATCTACACGTTCTTGAGGCTATTAAATGTTTTTATTACAGTAATGTAACTAATATGAAAAATCATCTGTCTCAATCGTAACATTATCTATGTGCTACCCTTCCTCATTGTGTATAACCGCTATTTCAGGTGGAGGTTTTTAAATAACATGCACCGTGTGTTTATTTTGATGATGTTTTTTGATCACATTTATGAGGACAATGTCTAATTCACCTATGTTTTTACAACTAAATTCAGCTGTTTTATCTATGAAACAGTTCATAGATCGAATGTTGAAATTTTTGTGTTTTTTTTATCAGTGATCAAAGAACGTCTTGCCCAACGAAGTACTATAATTTCTTGCTAATTTGGTTTGCTTGTTATCTTCAGGTGTGCCAGAAACGCCAAAGACTAGCACCGGGATCTCAAGCAACGGTCGCGATGCCGGCATGGTCGCGGGCATCGTAGTCGCAGTCATATCTGGAGTTATCATATTGGCCGCTTTGGTAAGTTCTTTACAGATTTTATGCAATATTTGTCAGTCGCTTTAGGTCAAATCTTGAGCTGTGTTTAAACTCCTGCCTCTTATCTTATACTCGTGTTACGTTATTGAAATACAAGTTTTGATCCGATAAATTTTTATGCTTGGAGTCAAAAGACATGAATATACATCCAGTTAAGTCAACTGGATGTACTCATTTTTTATTACAATACAATTTTCCTTCCCCTTCCCTGTCATACAAATTTAGTTTTTGAATATGTTTTTATTGAACCTTATTATTGTTACTAACGGCTAGAGAACAATCACATACCACCATCACCTATACGAGCATTGTATTCTACTTTTTTACGCATGTAGTTAAGCTAGCTTGGAAAAAACGGGTTTAAAATGTTTAAGTTGCAGAAAATGCACATGGGAAATCTTGGTCGACAATTTGAAGTTAAGCTTTTCTAGGCACCTCCACGTAATAATAATTGTGTAACTAATAAAGCTGCAAAAACAGCTGCGCATTCCTTTATTGTTGTCCAAGAAATAAACACTGCTGTTGTTTGAAAAGTCGGTGACGGTAGATTGTTCTTTAGCTGAGAATTTAATTCAGTTAAAAGCCTAGCGTTGAATGGTTGTATTGAACACGTATATTGTCATTCACACAGTTATGTACTGTATGTAGATACAGTAACTACGTGACTTACTGCTCCCATTAATTTGTTGGATTGTAGTCGCGTCATCAAGTTATTGACAAGACGATGTTAAAAGAAATTTGCTTTAGTACCTACTATAATACTAATTGGAGCGATCCGAATACGACGTAATGAATTTGCAATTACATACCATCCACAGCCCCAGATTCTTGCCCATTTTTATTTGTCAAGATACCTAGTCATTTGAAAACTTTTATTAAGAGAAAACTTACGTGAACTACGTGTTACATACTTTTCTCCAAAAAAAACACATCAAATAATTGGTCTTTCGTTATATGACTACCTTTGTTTCATACACGATAAGTACGACGATACGGACCAACAGGCTTATTTAAATCATTAAATATCGTGTGACGACAAAATGTTAACGTATTGATGACCATGGAAAATGTAGGTAGGCGGCATGGAAATAAAAGGCGGGTAAAACTGAATAAAGCAATCTCATAGAAGCAGCCTTACAAATTATACAAGAAGCAATCTACTCCCTATACGTTTCCTTTTCTTGCTATCCCTTGTTCCGATTTTTCCATGGAAAACAGTTTCACATAAACCCTGAACAGTTCTGTAGGTAGGAAGGGTATTTTTAATTAAAATTATTATTGCATTCCCTTTACCTATCTTTTTTCCCTTCCCCTATACTCCTCCCATTATTTACGCTTTTACGCTTATGCTTGCTTCTTAGTTTAAAAAATGATTCAAATAGAATATAGTAGTATGCCCTAAGCTTTAGGGCCTAAGGGGTAGTTGAGATATGGAAAATACCCGTTTGTAGAATGCAAACAAACCTAATATGGAAATTACAATTAAATATGCATTGTCTGCAGTACTTGAACAATAATAACTTTAATAATAACAATGCTAAGTATTAAATTACGAAGCAAGTTGTTCATAGAAAAAGAAAATGTTTTGTGAATGCTTAGATACTTATAACTCTCGAACTTTCTTTGGTCGGGTTTGATAAAATCTTGATGATTGGTTTTCAAATCGGTTCGTCCAGCGTAGGTACCTACTGTTTGTACTGCAGCCTACGTCAGCTCGATACGGCCTACTGAATCAATTGATAAATCAATTGCCTTAATTGCTTTAATGGGTTTCTAATTGACGTCAATTCTCCAACAACAGTTTAGGCAGATATATCTAAAACTCAAAAATAAGTACATATTCCAAGCAATCTTCTCAATCTTTACATTTATTTAATTGCATAATGTGAGAATTATTTGTTTCGAACTTGCAAGGGCCGCCTTAACAGTATTTTGGTATTTCAGTTTCATAAATGTATACATGCCATACAAGGCCATGATAATATGAAGCGATATTTGCTATCTTTGCAATTATTTGATTGCATAATGCGGAAATGATTTTTTTGTATAGTAAAATTTGATGATCGCTACTACCTACATGCAAGTGTAAACAAAGTAGGTACTACATTAGACGATAGGTAGATGTTCAGTGAGTACATAACTGAATTGAATGATAATTACAAGAGCGCATTAAAATACCTACCTAATTAATTATAATGCTCTAACCAATGGTGACGTCTAATCAAGGCCCCTTGCGAAAGTTACCTTGCGATGTCCGGTCACACGTGAAGTGACTACAAATGAACGACCAACATAGAACTACAGGGTTACCTATTGGTACGCATTTCTAACAATTCGGATTGTATAAATATGTATTTTTATTCGGAAGTTAGGAAGCCCTGATGATCTAAAGTACTTACCTTAATATTTGGCTATAATGCCTATTTAATAAAAAACAATTTAAAAAACCTTTAAAAACAATAATACCGTTTTGTTTTTAAATGTTTTAGGCTTATTTACCCATTCAATGTGAGTTTATAATTCACTTCATCTGAATACCTAACTCGTACTTCAATAAACGTTAATATATAAATATTTAATTCCAGATTGCCGTTGTCATGTACCGCCACTATGTCCACCGGAACGTGACCTCTATGAACTTCGACAACCCGGTGTATCGCAAGACCACCGAAAACCAGTTCGCCTTGGAGCAGAATGGATACGCGCCGGGCAGCAAGCTTTACCCAAGCACAGTGGGAGAGGAGGTGAGAGCCCTCACGGCTATGGAATGCACTCTAAACATTCAGAATAGCCTTAGATAAATAAATAGGCTTAATATCCAAGGAATTACTTGTCGAAAACTGCAAACTAATTTTTACTGTGGACGTTTTGAGAAGACACAAATTTTGTCAGATATTTTGTGACAAACAGTTCACGAACAATGAAAATACCTACCCCATTATGAAAGGTCTATGTATTGTAAATAACTTTTAAACTAGCATTAAATAAACGTTGTAAGGTCTGCCTATGACATTTTAAAATCGATGTACTTAGTATCATATTTCATAGGAATTATTAAATAAGATTTATAGAAAATATTTTCGTTAGATAAGGAATCTATTGTGGCGTAAATGTGCCAACATTTTTACCGCATCAGTATTAAAACATAGTTGCCAAATTATTCGTCGTAATTGTAGAGTTACTACTGTAAATACTCATTTTGTATTTGTCTTATTTGCGTATTTATATGCGTAACTTAACGTTGGGTAATCATTAAATTAATTAAAATCATTTACTGCTGAGATATATTTATTTTTCATGCATTTACATACGAGGGCTTCTGTTTCACGGTAAGTTGCGTTACTAAATAGATACCAGTTCATTATCTCAAGTACTTTTCGATATATGTGACAATAGCGTTTGCGTAGAAAAAATATTTAGATGTAGTTTTAGTTGTGTATCTAGCGATCCGATTTATTCGATTTTCGAATATACTTAAACGTTTTTTTCTTTTCTTTCCAGGCCCAAGAACCTCTCAACACGCCAAGTACAAATGACTTTGTATAGTGCAAGGGCCGGCAGTAAATACGTTAGTATGTCATTAAATGTGAAAAGAAAAAGAAGGACGTGTAACTTGAATAGTGTAAACCAGTGAACGGACCGCTAAAGTTGTGTAATAATCTATGAACTGCTAGCTTTAGTGCGGTGGAGTTTGAAGCACGTGCGGACGAGGTTCCGTTGCTCAAGTTCCACGTGGTATGGATCTCAAATTTGCGACTGCCTCCGTATAGTGCTTTTTTACTCTCGCGGAAATATTTGTAGGCGAACCTATCGTGCTCCCCAAGTACGAGAATGTATCGTCATGCTCATACGATTTTATAAAAACGTACACGCCTGGTTTATTGTACATCAAGGGTGCGATCTATGGTGCCTTTTTCGCCCTCGATGACTGATAGTGGTTTTCATTATTCGTCTAGACTTGCATCTCGTTCAGGCACTGTGTAAAGCGACACATCTACTTAGTGTACCTTTTCGTACGCTTATTACACGAGCTAAATTAGTATGAGCCTGTTTATTTCCGTAGACAGTGAATAGTTTAGAGATTCGAGCCGTAATGAACAGCCATGCCTGGTGCATTCAATTGTAGTTATTTATAAAAAGTTTACAAATATTTTATATTCTGCTTTTAGTTAAGAATTAAATGCTTTTGTATTATATACATCCAACTCATATTCGATAGAAATGCAGCTCATATCGTATAGTGAGATATAATTATTTAGAAAATTTACAATAATTTCTGAATTTATCGGACATGTATTTTACCACTGCGCTCTGCGCCACAGTACTAGTAAATTATTTTTAAATGTTTAAAAACGAAATATTTTAATATGATGTTAATTTATTAAAATTATTAGTGTTTTCTAAAGTTTTTCAAATGTATGTTTAATAAGACAATTTTAAGGCTATGACGTTGCTGTAATTTATGTGCCAATTCTAGTGGAATGCTCTCAGCGCCAAATAGATGTTTCATGTGTCCCATTTTCTTCCTAGTAGATAATATTATAATTCAAAATCACCGTTCATAACCACACACTATTTATTTAAATATTTTATTATCATTACATTAATTAATTAATGTACCTGTGAGTACACAGTGAATTATGTTATTAGTAATTATTTCCTGCTATGTAATTTTATTAAACTTGATTTAATAGAAGCAAATTGCCTTGTATTTGGAATGTGACTTTGAAAAGCAAAATCCTGCCAAGTCCTTAAAATCTACTTAAGTTAAATAATATATTTGTAATGTAATTCAATTACATAAAATGAAACTTGATGCACATTTCATACAATATGCCTAGCTCAATAAGTGTGGTCACTAAAATTATTGTGTAAATATCGTCAGTAAATATTATGTAAAATGTGTTATACGACATTTTTTATTTGAGATCCTCCCCTTTTGATGTCAAACATGAGTTTTTTTAATTAATTTAATGGTTTCGTTTAAAATTGAAACAATCTGACCACAAGACTGATATTACATACATAGATATTTTTAAATATAGAGGTATACTTAAATAGATAATATTAACACAGAACAAACAAGTGTTCGTCCCACGAATGTTTGTCCTGACTGGGATTCGAACCCACGACCCCTCGCGTAACAGGCAGGGCCACTACCTATTGCGCCAACGGGCCAATCAAAATTGAAATTATTTGTGCTACCTAATTATGAATTTACAAACCCATATTGTAAATACTCTAACCAAAGTCCAAAGTCGCAAAGGGTTGACATATGTTTGGAATTGGAGAAACAAACATTTTTAGATATAGATTTAGTGAATTCTAACATCCAACAAAGAAATATTTATTGGCCTGCCTGCAGTTCAACTCAATATGAGAACGAACAAGATAATTATTACTAACAGGTTCTTAATACAAAAAAAAATAATAGTGGAAACGTAAAACTATTTATTACATAAACAAATTATGCGTAAATCTTTAGTTTTATTTGTTGGTATACATTGAATATCACAACCTGTCACACGTAGATGTAACAAAAATGAAACTACAATTGAAACCATGGTGGCAGCGGCTGGCAGCAAAGAATCTTATCATCATAGAAAAATATTATCGTAACAAAAAAAAAAGATCATGCCTATATTTCCCCGAAGGGTTAGGCATAGGAGGCACACACCTACTTTTCATCAGTTATTTTTAGGTCCTATGTAAGTGGTGAACCTATTGCCATACACACCAAAAATCCAGACTTCGAGCTTCTACCGAGCTTATCAAGTTAGAAAAACCCAATAGTTGCTCCCGACCCAACCGGGAATCGAACCCAGGACCTCCAGTTAAACAGTTAGTTGTGACCACTAACCAACGAGGCATAAAAAATATCTATAAAAATTGAATCAAGGTGATTCGATTGAGAGGACCAATTCAACCACTGGCCTGTGTTAGACTGTGTTATAATTTTAGATGAATTTATTCTAAACATTGCCAGCTCCTTATAATTCAGTGCTAAAAAATGTTGCCCTGCGCGACGCACAGTATACAGAAAACGTACCAATTTGAGACCTAAACCTTAACTTAGGCGCTGTCGGTGTTGAAAACCTATAACTATTTTGTTGGCAAGGTACCTTAATACAATCATTTGTATTAAATAAATTGTACTTTGTTTTGCTATGTTACTGACTTTTTTCTATCAGTATCACTTAATTTACTAATCAGTTTAGTTAAATTTACTATTAAAATTACGATACATTAATTTCAGTAAACGTAAAAACTAAGAAAATAGCTCTTAAGTTAAATAGGTTTGCCAGAATCACAGAATCGTTAATCAGCTTTATCTAGATTCGTTAAATTAAGTTAGTTTTAGTTAGTTGGAACCTCAATGTATTAATGTCTTTACTAGATCGATAAAACTGGTTACTTATTAGAAAAAAAAAAAGATTAACTTAAATGACAAAATATTCTTTTAGTAGATAGTAACTGACTGAGATTAAATTTTCTGTCTATTTTTTACCTCACTTTTGTCTTTTTAAGGCAACTGATTAAGAATATTAAATACATCTATCATCGACCATGGGTCTCTTAAATATTTTACACTAAAATAAATAACCTAAACCTAAAAAAATGCACAAAAAGTGTAAGTACATTAATAAGGCTTTTTTTTTTTTAATTCCGTACATATACCATGGTAATACCGTTAACAAAAAGTGTTCATAACAATAAAGAAAATGAGCTATTTATCACACTAGTAACACAGATACAAAATAAATCGCTAAACCTATTTGGTATGTAATTTGGAATCAACTTTTCTACTACCTACAAAAACTAGAAATACTATTACATTTATTATGAAAGATAAAAAAAGAGTTAACGTTTAATCAAATGAAAAATTAAAACAATTTTATACCGATTCTATAAAACTGCATAAGTAGGGACAACACCAATTTGTTTTCAATGAAATATCGATGGTATCTTACAGTTATGTTAGATTAACATAGTATTCTTTAGTCTTAAGCAATTTTAGTAAGTTAATACTGTAGGTGTCTAGTAGCTTACTTAGTTTGAGAAACTGGTTTCCAGTTTCTAGTTGGTAAATATTAGTAATTTATTTAAGAAGCGTATTTTTCACCGAAATAATAATTATTAAAGCAACAGTTATTTCGAGGTGGTCGTTTGTACTATCTCCAAATGAACCATAGCCATGAATTATCATTACATAAACATAACAAAACGTTACGTCTGTAATTTCTTAAAGGGAAGAAATATAGTACACACATAATTAACTGTCATTACAAATTTGATTTCATTATGACATATTTTTACAATACACATAGTACTACTAATTTATACTAAAAGTATCTAATTACTACCTACTAATAGTCTAACTAATTCTACTACAATTACCTATCTACTTAGTGTACTCATTACTCACAACTTTAACATTATCACCAACTTCAGCAGTAGTTTTTTTTTTCTTGTTTTTCTCCATAGAAACATCATCCGACGTTTGTTTCTGTTGTGGAATGGGTATCACTAATTTGTGGGCGTTACACTGGTCTGTGATATGCTCTTTGAACGCTTCAAACGTCTTCGTGGCGATATGTCGACGGGCGTGCATGAAAAATTGTTCGAAATGATGCAGATTATGTCTGAAAAGGTAATAAAATATTCAAAATTAAGTGTACAAGTTGATGTATCAACGAGACAAAACCCTTTTTTTACACATGAGGCTTTATCACAACATAATTATTCTATCAGATGGCACTTAAAACGAACCCAGATAAACCAATTCAACAAAATTTTGTTTGCAGTAATTTGCACAGGTTATTCTTCAAATACAACACGGAAAAAATGTCTACATCTACTGACCATCCGGATTCATATAGTTCCTGGTGCGTTAGTCAATCATTTATGTGGTATTACATACAATCATTATGCACTATTACATAAATGATTATCTAACGCAAGGTCATAAGATTCAGTTGCTTATTAGTGAATATTGCATTGACAAACACTATAGTGTCCGATGTCAATGCCTTTATATTATGCCTCTATTATGCCTAGGTGAAACAAACTCTATCTTATCTGTGCAAAAAAATATGTATCTCACCGGGAATCGAACCCGGGAATGTTAGAGCAAAATTAATGCATATTTTGATTTTGAAAATAATCTGAGTAGTGTGAGTTATCAAAATTATCTTGTTTACAATGTAAAAATAGTGCCGTCACTATAAACATTTTTCAGAACACATCAGTTTCACGATAAGCATACATCAATCTACCAGAAGGTTGCCAAGATTATCCTTAAAGTAAATAAATAATAATATGATGCTAGTTACTTGTCCGCATTGAGATATGAACACGCGACATCAATAAATCATAGCAGCTCGTTCTCGCAAGCGCTACCAGGCAAGTAAAGGTCGTCGCACATTAGGGGCTAATATTTTTATTTAATTAAATTTATTGAACCACAACATAAAATATGTATATAGGCACAAATGGCAAGCTTAAGAGGACTTCAGTCGACCGTCACTTTTGAAGAATAGGTTTTTACCAAAAATATTGCTGTCGCGCTGAGCCCAA